>CM076572.1:983210976-983343535 GCA_034641835.2 Pinus albicaulis
CATTGTATTATATGATTGGCTGAGGGTAAAAAGTTTATTATGTTATAATAATATACAGGAAGGTATAATTTAGGGATTTAATAATATAAGTTAGAAATTAATATGAAATGAAGGTGTAATGTATGAAATGAATTTAAAATACATAATTTAAGACTAAGTAAAGTGTAAAAATAGGTCTTTAAGCCTAGTTTGTCCCATTTTGATTTTTTACACATAGACTTAGGATAAAATGCACTTTATGGGTTTTTTGAGTGTTTTTGAATGAAAATGAAGTTAATTATGTAGGGTTTTTACTTTTATAAGTAAAAAAAGGTGTTTTTACTTAGGAAAAGGGATCATAATCTTGAAAAACAGTGAATATGCTGATGAAATGGGTTTTATGTGTTGAACTCTTAGTTAAACTGAGAGGGGGGGTGAATCAGTTTAACACATTCATGGACTTTTGAAACTTTTCCTTTAAAACTTATTTTACTTTATTAACACCTTCATTTCATGATCAACATAATGTGTGAGAAATCTTTATTTATGAGCAGCAATTAATAAGCAGATTAGATAATGTACCAACAGTCTTAATATATTAGCAGCAAGTATTAGCAGAATCATATCAACACATAGACATCATGCACATAGACACCAGATATACGTGGAAAACCATAAAGGGAGAAAACCACATCTTATTATTGTTTTGATGCAAAGGCAAGCTCCAACTCCCTCTCACCATTGATTTTCTACAGGCACCAACCTACAAGAGGCTCCAACTCCTAATTCTGCAAGCTGCAACTTGCAAGGAAGCTCCAACTCCCGTCAATTTTCTGCAGGCACCAACCTACAGGAGGCTCCAACCTCAGTCAGCTACAACTGATATTTTATCAGGCTACAACTTGATGTGGAAGCACCAACTCCCATCTATTTTTTGTAGGCACCAACCTACAGGAGGCTCCTACCTCAGTCAGCTACAACTGACATCTATCAAGCTACAACTTGATAGGGAAGCTCCAACTTCCTTACTTTTTCAAAAGAAAACACTTGCTGATTTACCTTGGATATCGCCTGCCTCGTACTCTTCTTTGCCGTTTCATCAAATCTTATACTGTACACCCGCATAATCTCGCTAATTTCTTTTCTTCTTTGCTCAGCTCCTCCTTATTCACATTCTTCTTGCAGCTTGCTTATTCTCTTCAACTCTCTTTAATTCTGCTGCACACTCTCTTCTTCTCTCACTCTCTTTCGTCAACTCTCCCCTTGGATATTACCCTGTTTTATACTAAAACAGCTTCATGGTTGTTTGTATTCCACTGGGAGTTCGAAATGGACGGCCATGTATCTTTGCCTTCTGCCTTCTCATCTCTTTTCAGGTCACTCAGAAAAATGTAACTGTAGGTGCTTATTTCAATATTACAGTGGGATATTTGCTTTCTTCCAGAGACTTGCCAATGCATCACAAACAATAAAAACAATTAAAACATTTACATTCAAATTACAATGTGAACTCCAGCTCAACTCATTTAGTCTTTTGAATCGCTATGCATTTGTCTTTTCTTTGGTTGTCTTTGTCTTTTCTGTGACTGTGTTTTATCTCCTTTCGGCTCTGTCTACTTTTCTATCCTCTATGGGGGTGTAACTGCTGCATACGTGTAACTGTGCCTTTTAAATAAATAAAAAGTAATTTCTGACTTTTAAATCAGGGCAATTCCAACCCTTTTCATGCCACAAGTGTCTTGTTGATGTGGTGAGTTCTGCAGGCCGGAACATACATATATTACAATTGTATTATATTGATAATCGCCCTCCCCTTAAGCTGAGGCCCGTGGATCTACAGACCACATGGCTTATTGCAACATCGTTATATATATATATATATATATATATGTGTGTGTGTGTGTGTGTGTGTGTGTGTGTGTGTGTGTGTGTGTGTGTGTGACAGCACATTTTAATATATATATATATAACCCAACCTTGTCTCTTGGCTTGATTATAAGATGATTTAATCATATACTCTGCCCTTTTTATACACCTTAACATCCTCTCGGCACATACAATAAAGCCTGTTTTAAAACATATAAAACTCCTTTCGGGCCCACCTGACACGTTTTCAAATTCGATTGATCGCAATCGCAAATTTCTATGTGCGATAGTTGCTGTGCAGTTTCAACCAACTGCGATATTGCGATATTGCGATAGTTGCGATATTGCGATGGCGCAATGTTGCAATGTTGCGATGGTGTGATGGCGCAATGTTTCGATGTTGCGATGTTGCGATGGTGCGATGGCACGATGGCGCGATTAGAAAAGGGTCCCACCATATAAGGCTTTGTTACCTTTGGTTCTTTGTTTACAAAGCGCTCCATATAAATATATGTATGCTTTGGACCTTTATGCATAAGGCGCAATATATGTAATGCGCTACATATATACTCCACCGTGGGTAACGATTCCCGGAATGATATTTATATATATGTATACTTTGCTGCTCCAATATTTAGTGTATCTTCCAGCGGGGGAGGTGATTCTCGGAATTTGTTTGTATATATATACTTTGCCGGAATAGCGATTCTCGAAATTTTCTGCTCTGCCCCTGCCTCTGTCTTTTTACGATAACGGCTCTGCCTCTGCCTCTGTATTTTTGCGATAACGGCTCTGCCTCTATATTCTCTACCTCTGCCTCTCCCTCTGCTGCTCGACCTCTGCCTTTCATGTGCAATTCCTCAACACAGTCTCTTAATCCATACTGCAATTACCAACGACTCATTTCTATTCATAGTTCCTTAACACAGGGTATCATACGCTTTCAATAGAGAACATGAACGCAATTAATTTAATTCTACACAGAAGCATATAACAATCCTTCCCTGTATTATAACCATCAACTATAAATCGACCTTCCTCAGATTCTCATACAGACTAAGCACCTTTGAATTATACGTAGAGAGCGTAGGTTCACACACATTCATCTATTAAGTCCTTAACACGGATTTAACCATACAGGTTCTTCATGCGCTCACTTCAAAACTTCTAGTTGGCCAGATCTTCAATTTGATGGCCTTCTGCTACATTACTCTGTCCCTAATTCTTCCCCAGGTCTATGCAGCTCTATGCTAGTCTGCGCCCACTGATTCACTTCTTGTTTCTGCTTTAATACATTACTTCCTCTGCTCCTTGACTGATGTTGCTCCTTACTTCTCTGCTACTTTTGCTTCTCTCTTTGTTTCATCTGCTCCTTGGCTGATGCTACTCCTTACTTTGCTTGTTTGTTGCTCCTTTGTGCTCCTTTGCCATCAATGACAACATTTCCAACATTATGTAGGGAATCCAATATTTTTAACCAATCGGTTATCGAGCCTTGGGTTTGGTCCCAACAGAAGTCAGAGAAATGCTCTGAGCTTCTTTAACTGAAGGTTTAGAATACTAGATGATTGTGGGGAAGGGAAATTAGTAATCTCTGCCCAATGATGCTTTATTACATGTCTTGCACAACTGCTTTCAACCTACCCATCATTATTCTAACATTTTTTTACTTCATTTGCATGGTTTCATTTAAGATTGCAACCCTAAATCCATTTGTCTTTCAAAGCATAAATCTATCTAAGTTTAACCTTATTTCATCCAAGGGCTCATATCAAACTATTGAGCTCCTCATTTATTCTCTAACTATCTACTTATTTGTCAAGTTTAAACTGTTTGACATATCTTTATTCTCTATCTAAAACATGAAATTCAAAGCATGAAAAGTTAAGATTAAACTGTTTAGCTGATCATGGATTATGGCATTTATTGGCAATCTGCACATAATCATTGTTCTTGCAGTAAAATTAAATAGTAGTGGCATTTTGACTTTCACTTTCAGGTCTTATTTTTATCTCTTTTTCCTTTGGGGTTTATTCTTTTTCTAAGTCCTTTGATCTTTCTTTTAGGACTTTTTTTATGCTCTTTTTGTATTTTTTATTATTTTCAAAATATGAGAAAACAACTTGCAGAAAGCAAGGTATGTACATATTTACAAGACTATCAAAGTCAATTCAAAAATTATGAACCCTATTATTATAGGACCCTAATAGTGGTTCCACATGGGGATGGCATTTCTTGGTGAAATGTCAAGAAATTTTAAGAATAGTAGCCTTTGAATTTTTACTATGATGACCCTATAAGTATCTTATGATCTCTGCAATTATTTATACTTATGATATTTTACCTCTCAAATATTAGGGCCTTCTCTCTGGGCTTCAACTTTGTTTGGAAAACATCCAATCCAATCTAAAATCTTCAATGTATATGTACAATTATCAAAGTAAATGAAACTAACTATCTGTTATTTCTGAGGAGTAGTAGTGCTTCATCATTCTTCCATTTACTGGTCCATCTAGCATAGTTGATCCATCCATTTCTTTCAGATAGAAAGCATTGTTACCTCTGTAACCATAAATCACATAAGGTAATTTCTATAGAAAATCAAATTTTCCATGTTTACCTTTGTCTTCTCTTCTTGAATCCCATTTTAACACTTTGTCTCCAATGTAGAAATCATCTTCTTTAGTCTTTTTGTTAAAAAATTTCTTTATTTTATCCTGGATAACTTGAGACATAATGTAAACCTCTTCCCCTGTTTGTTTCAAGTGAATGGTTTGATTTATACTTCTTTTAATGTCATTTGGTTGAACTTGTAACTCTTGGATAATTTTCATTACTAGCACTCTTAAGGAAGATGGAAAAACAACATCCATTCCATATAGAAGCTGGTAAGGAAATGTACCAATAGATTTTTTGGTTGTAATTCTATCTACCCATAAGACATCGACTAACTTTTTGTTCCAAGTCTTTTTTTTATCTTCAAGTAACTTTTTGATGATATTTACAAGGCTCTTATTTGAAGATTCAGCCAGAATATTACCTTCTGGATAATATGTAGTAGAATGGCCTAGGGTAATGTGATATTTATGGCAAAAGTCAATCATCTTTTTAGATTTGAATGCTGCTACATTGTCAGTAATTATTTTTTGGGGACATCCAAATCTTGAAAGTATGTTGCTTTCTAAAAAGGAGATAATGATAGTATTTGTGGCTTTCCTAGAGGGTATGGCTTCAATCCACTTGGTAAAATAGTCAATGGCTGTCAGAATCCACTTGTGTTCGGCTGATGATGGGAGGTGAATTTCTCCAATGAATTCAAGACCCCATTGTTGAAATGGAATTTCTGTTGATATGGGCTTTGAAGGCAGGGGTAACCGTTTTTTCTTACTCTCAAATATTTGACACTTGTGACAGGAGGTCATATACCTTTTAACATCTGCAAACAAAGTAGACCAGTAAAAACCAGCTCTCAGGATTTTGTCTGCAATAGTCTTCCAGTAGAGATGTCCTCCAAAGTCACCTGCATGAAATTCGCGTAATACTTTGTCAGCTTCTTCTTTTAACAAATAATTTAATAAAATCCCACTATGATCCTTCCAAAAAATTACATTTTCTAATATACAAAATCTTACTGCCTTAAGCTTTAAAAATCTAGTTTTTGTTCTTGATAATCTAGGAGGAGCTTGTAAATTTAATAATACAAATATGATATCTGAATACCATGGTGAATCTGAAAAGCCTTAACTGATCTCTGGAATCGCCATCTCTTCCTGATCATCTACTTGGGCAATAAAATTTATGTCTAGGGCATGACAATTTGATTCAACCATAAGTTTAGCTAAACTTTAACCTTTTATCAATTTTGTGGGTTTTATCTCTATGTCATATTCTAAAATAGTGGAAATCCACTTACCTCTTCTACCATGAGGACCATCCTGAGTTAGAATGTCTTTTACTACTGCATTTGGGACATGGGCAATGATGTGAGAATAGAGAATGTACACTCTGAAATATTTAATGGCCTTTACCAAAGCTAGAGCCTGTTTTTCCATGATATTATATTTCAAAGTAGCATCTTTAAGTGTTTTGCTAAAGAAAGCTATGGGTTGTTCATAACCCTAGTCATTTTTCTGCAGCAATGGTGTGTTCTGAAGAAAATGAAAAAATGATGAAATCATTTTTAAAGTCAGGACTTATAAGGACTGGGGTTTTGGTTAAGGCCTGTTTGATGGATTCAAATGATTGTTTGGCCTCCATAGTCCATTTAAGAACTAAATCTTTTTTAAGCATGTTATTTAATTCTCTAATTATCTCAGCTAAATTGGAAATGAATCTTCTTAAAAAGTTAAATTTTTCCTAAAAAAGCTTGTAACTCTTTTATGTTTCTTGGAGTACTAATGTTAAGAATTGCTTCTATTCTTACAGGATCTATTCTAATTCCTTCCTTAGAAATTATGTGTCCTAGTAACTTGCCTTCTTCTAATCCAAATAAGGTTTTCTTAGGGTTTAATGAGATGCCAAAATTTCTGCATTTTATAAAGACTTGTCTAAGATTATCCAAGTGTTCATACTCAGTCTTATAAAATACAGTTATGTCTTCTAAATAAATCTCTAAAAACTCATGAATTTCCTTTGAAAAGGTTATATCCATAGCTCTTTGAAAGGTAGCCCCTGCATTCATTAAACCAAAAGGCATTTTTACATACATAAAAGTGCTCCAAGGAGTAGTAAACGTTGTTTTGGCTTGATCCTATGGTTGGACTAAAATCTGGCTAAAAGAGAAATCCTAGAAGAACCAACTACCCTTTGTAATATGTGATCCATTTTTGGTAAAAGATAATTATCTTTTAAGGATACTTTATTTAGATTCCTAAAATCAACATATAATCTAATCTCTCCTATCTTCTTTCTGGTTGGAACTAGGTTAGAAACCCAATCAAAATATCTGATTGGTGTAATTATTTGTGCATCGTACATTATTTTTACCTCTTTTTCTATTAAGGGCATCAAAACATGATTGATTCTCCTTAAATCTCATTTAAAGGGCTTTTGATCTTCTTTTATAGGAATTTTATGTTGAATTGTGTTGGTGTCATAGGATTTTAGGTCCTCATAACTCCAAGCAAAAACATCTTGGAATTCCTTAAAAAGCACAATATATTTTTCTTTTTCTTGTTGAGGTAAGGCTTTGGAAAGGCTGATCATCTTGAGTTTTAACTATGTGCCTATGTTTCATTCTCCAATATCAAATCTAAGTGGCTCCATTTTGGGTTTTCTAACAACATAATTTTAGTCAAATAAATCTTCTAAAAGAGTTAAACCTTTTGGTGAGAAATTATCTTTGAGATTTAATATTTCAGATTCATCATCAATTTCTACTCTCTCTAAATTATTTATATCTGATTGACTAAAATTAGTTGGTCTAGAAAAATTTACTTTATTTATATCTACATTATTCAAATCTATTTCACTATCTAAATCTTTATCTATGGTACAATCAGTGTCTATTTTACAATTCTGAAATTCATCTTCATTATTGATATAATGGTAAATTTGTTGGTCTTGTGAAAAAATATGTTAATATTTGAGGTTATTTGGAATTATTGATTTGTGTTTTACTTCTACGGTATATTAATGATTGGGCTAAAAAGGTAAATTACAAGTACTAGTAACAAAAACTGCTAAGGAGTGTGCTTGTAAATTTTGCTTTCTAGGTATTGCAGAGAAATTACATTCCAACAAATCATCAATCAAATCTAATACAATGTCTCTATATCGACCTAGTCTAGGATTGTAAACAGAATATTCACCATTAATTTGTTTTACAATCAACTCTGAGTCTCCCATTATAGCTATTCTTTTGCCTCATAAGTTTTTAATGATCTGGAGTCCTAAAATGAGGGCTTCATACTCAACCATATTGTTGGTGCATTTGAAATTCAGCCTGAAAGCATGGCCTTCTGCATGATTTTTCTCAATGTTAGTTATCCAAACTCCTCCTCCTGCTCCTAGTTTGTTTACTGAGCCATCAAAATCTAAATGCCATAAAGATTCATGAAATATATTATCATTGTTTTGTGTTTTCTTTTGGTCTTTTAGTTCAGTTTTGATTTCATTATCAATTTCAAAGTTACATAAGACGAAAGAATCTAGATTAGTAGGTGTAGCATAAATTGGATAATTTATTGATCTTGCTGCACTACTTACCATATATTTCATCAAAGTTTCTCTATAAATCTTATATGGTTGACCAAACATTGATATAGTAGCATAAGACATGTTCAATTGTGGAGATCCCTGTAATTTTTCTCTCCATGAGCGAGATAATAACATTCTATATTTGAGAGGGATATCAGCTACTACAATGTCCATCAGTATGCTCTTACCAGGATATTGAACAAATGTTACACACAAATATTTGATTAAACCTAGGCATTTTACTTTGCTAGAATCAAATAAAAATAAATCTGTGTAAGGCCTTGTAATATCTAAATCAGAATTTAAATTATTGCTTTGGGCATTAGATTATGTGAAGCTCCTGAATCTAACATTGCATTGTGTAAATTTTGGTCATGTACAGTTAAATTGATGTAAAATGGAGGAACTGCTCCATCTTGATGCTTTCCATTCACATCAGGGCCAAAAATCAACTCTAGTTGATCATCATTTAAGTTTACAGAGTCTTCTCCATCATTCATGTTTAATGTTTCTATGATTGTAATTTTATACAAATCATGTTTTACCAATTCTGTTAAAGGAATTGGTATTTTTAACTTTGCAATTTCATTGTGTATATTGAATGAAGGTTGTGATTTACTTATTTGAATTAACTCTTCTTTAGTAACTGTAGTTTGAGTGGGTTTATCTTGTTTTTCTACAATTATGTTTTCATTTTCTATTTGAGTTTCTTATGTCTTAATGTTCCTAGTTTTATTTTCAAGAGCGGTTTGAGAAACAGTAGATGTTTTTTCAGATTTAGAATTGTCAGAAATTGTTTTTGCAGTGAAAACTTTTAGATCTACTGATTTTGGTTCAGCAGTGGGTGTTTTAGGATTTAAGGTTGTTGTTTTAACAGGATTAAGTGCTTTTACAAAAGCATATTTTTGTGAATCTTTTGTAGCTTGAGCAACTTCATTTGTTATGTCAACAATCTTAGGGCTTGGTGAAATTTTAGGATTGGAAACTTTTTGGGAAGAACTAGAGTTTTGCTTATTTTCCCTAGGGAGAATTTGAAGAAATTTTTTTGTTGGGGCTTCTACTGTTTTCTTATTTTCAGTTTGAGCAGATTTCTTAGTATAATATTTAATGTTTTTCTTACTTCTAAGGTTATATTGCTTGTGTACTTTGTTTATAGCAAAATCATAACCTTGCTTGTAGTGAAATGATTCACCTAAATCTAATTGAAGTTGTTGCATTTCAAATAACTCTTGGTCTTCCTGAGTGAGAAAGATAGTGTCATCTTCATTTATACCCATTAGATTTATGTATCCTCATCATCTACATTGTTTTGAGAACTTTCAACATAGATCTTTGGAAATGGGGATCCTATTGTCTGATCTGGGGTTGATTCTTTTGATTTTCCTGAATTTGTGTTTTTCCTAAAGTTGGGATTTCTGATTTGTTGTTGATTATCCCATTGAGGTATATGTTGTCTAATCTATCCATCATTCTCTCTAAATTCTTAGCTAACATATCTATTTTTGTGTCTGAACTAGAGGTTTCTTCTTTCATAGTTACTCTCCTCTCATTTCTTAATCTGGCTTTTTTAGCTAAAATGTTTACTTCTACACCTACAACATTTGTTTGCATTCTTTCCAAAGTTTCTGCATTTCTCTCTCTTAACTGATATGCCATGTCCTTGTCAAATCCATCTGGGAATTTGAGTAAGACAGAGTCAAGAGTGGGTTTGAGATTTGCAGGAATTGAGTTGTATACACTGTTATATCTAGTGCAGTAGTTTTATATTGATTCATTGGGAGCTCTTTTCATTGCATCAAATTCAGAAAGTATTTGGAGTCGATTTTTCTTATTTTTCCATTTATTTAAAAATAATCTATGAAAAATTTCTAAGTCAGCTATACTGCCAACAGTAAGACCTTTAAACCATTTTTTACTTCCCGTGTTAATGTTTGTGCAAACAATCTCATTTGTACATCAGAATCATATATTTCATGGAGTTTAAAGTAATCTGTCATTTTATTTATGTGTTGTTGTGCAATGTACTGTGTAGTAGTACCAAATTGTGGTATCTTATTTTGGTAATCATTAGGCATGTCATGTAGTTGTCCTAGAAGAACAAGGGGAGCATACCTGGCAGCCATAGCCTGAATTGTAGCTTGGCTAGAAGGTAAAGTAGAAGTGATTGGGCCTGAACTGGAAGTAGTGGTTGATGAAACTAGATTATAAGATGTCGAACTAGAAAAAGCAGTAGATGAACTAAAGGCTGAAGTGGAGGTATTAGGAAATGAAACTGGAATATATAAGGAACTAGTAGGAAATGAGAATGATGTATTTTAAATAGTAGAAGGTAAACTAGTGGATGAAATGGATGTAGGGGATGAAGGAAATAATATTCTAGGTTGTAAGGGTTGTCTAGGAATAAATGGATTTGTAGATTGTATGGTAGTGGAAACTATAGATGATGTAGTGGTATCTAAATGAAAAATAGAAGGGTTAGATGTATATGCTAACAACTGAGCTAATTCAATAGCTTCATCAATTTCTTTAAGAATAGTAGCATTAATGTCTTCAACTTTGTCTTCATTTCTAGCTTTCTTTAATTTAGAATCTACTGCAATATTTTTCTGTTTTGTTTCCAAAAATGAAATGAAAACAGAGTCTAAAACAATAGTTTTTAAATCAGATTCATATTTTCTCCTGAATAAAGAATGTTCAAATTTAAGATCAAACTCTACATCTTGTAAACTTACTAACTCTTGTGGTAATGAATTGACTCTTATTATGAAACTTTAGCATATAATTCTTCTATCTGTTTTTTCTTTTTACCAATTCTGTCTTGATTGTCTACTATAACAGCAGGCTTAGGATCTAGATTAGACCTAGTATAATAAATTTTTCTAGAAGCCAAAATTACAATTTTTTATACTCACAACTTATAAGACAGTCCTTAAAGGCAAAAGAATGATAAAAATTATTTCCTTTAAGATCTATTTTAAAACAGAGGATTGGTTAGTTCTCCAGTATGGTCGCCAGTATGTTATCACTCTACTAATTCACAAGTAGTGAGATTTTGATTTAAAGTTTAAGAACACTAGAGGTAACCACAAACCTACTTTAAACTCTCGGATATAGTCTTCCCAGGGTTCAAAGAGGGCTCTCTCTGTAAGATTTAACTTTATTTTAATTACAAAATATTAGGCTAGTTATGATTGTGCAATTTGGTTTTGATTTGGTTTGGTTTGGTGGGAAAAATCACTTAATGAGATGGATAGTGGGAAATTTGATTGTCCATTGGGCTAAGGAGTCAAAAGTCAAGCAGACAAAACTAGGATCAAGGTCAAAAAGTCAAATGTTTTCAGGGCAAAATAGATAAGCCTTTGAAGATCTTGGAAGGTTGTTTGGTGAAGTGGTTTGATTGGGATAAAGAGCAATGAAGGGTTCTTTGATCCAAAAAAGGGAAGAAGTAGGCAAAGGTCAAATGAAAGAGGGAGCAATTAAAAGTTTCCTACTCTGAAAATCAGCAGAAAACATAGAAATGATAAACATTAAAGACAGGGTGCTTTTAACAAATCCTGAAATAATACAACTGTTTATTCATTCAAATTTGGAACACATATATGGATGCATGAAACAAAGAAAATAAACAATGACAAGTAGAAAATACTTCACTTCAATAGCTCATCACGTGAATCCTGAAATATGATGCTAATTGATTCGATCCAGTTTGCTACTCGAAATTTACAACACAAAAGCCTTCAAGTCCAATAAAAATGACTATATAAATCTTCATCAATTTATTCCACACTAGTACTTGTAAAGATGAATTATTTATACAATATTGTTTACAAAATATCCTAGATTATTTCTAGGAATTATCTAAGGAGAATATAAATATATTTACAACAAAATAGAGACATTTTCTTAACAAAACAGCAAGTTGTCCTATTGATTCAAATAAAATAGAAAATTGTTTGGATGAGGTGCAGATCGCTGATGTGGTGTCCTCTTTGCTGGCAGAGATATTTCAAATCTGTTTTGAAATTTGATCTCTTTATCTTATACTCTTTTACTCTGATTCCCTTTAATGTGATACTCTTTAACTCTGTAAAACTACTTTATTGCTGTAATAAATTCTTCTTTGGCTGTAAAAATCAGCAAATTGTTTTGTTCCTTTTATTTGTTTTTTTTTACTTTCACAGTAAATCAATAAGTGATTGCCAAGTTTCCTCATTAGGAATTTGAATCTTTTTCAGCCTCCTGAAATTCTCATCTGCCTCAGTATATCTGGCAAAAGTTGGTTTTATGACAAATAAATGTCTTATCTCATGCCGCAGATAGAATAAATCTTCAAAACCTCTAAGTAAGACCTTCCCTGTTGGAGTGCCTTGTCCACTTGTCTTTTCAACCTGTTCTTTTGCATATTCTCTTATTTTCTTATTATAATCTTCCTGTGGCATAAGCTTATCAGTAATGACCAGAATGTTAGGCAAAAAATTTTGCCTCAAATTTTCAAATTTAACCATAAATTTGGTTATGGTTATGTTCATACTTTCACATTTTTCTTCAAGATGTTTCATTAAATTATTCTTTGAGATGACTTTCCTTATTTCAAGGATTGTCTCTATCCTATCAGTTATTTGTATTTCTTTCTGCTCCTGCCTGTTTTTATTTTTGAGAAACTTGATCAATTCTATAGCTTGCTCAGGTTTAGTACCTAGCTTATCTTTGATTTTTTGAATTTCTGCTAGTGATGCCTTTATTAAATCTCTCTGTTTAAAGATTACCTGAAATGAGGGCCACACATCATTGATGGCTTCAATAATTTTGTTCCATAAATAGTTTTTCACATATGATATTGGCTCTTTTAAGGTTAAATCCTTTTGTATCTTCTTCGGTTCTTCATTTAACCTATTAGCCCTTTGCTCATGAGTTTTAGCATTTATTTGCGCTAACTTCTTTATATCCTCAAAATTATCAATCATCTTTTTCAATTTGTTAATCTTACTTGTTTGAAGTGATATTTCTTCCATGACTTTTATTAATTTACGAGCCTCATCTGTTGGTTGTACCATTGATGTAAAAGATTTTGTGGCTGAAGTTGTGGATGATGTCACTAGAATTTCAATAGCCAATAGTTCTTTTGGTGCCAACTCTTTTGCTAGAGTTGAAGGCATAGTTGTAGTAACCATAGGAATAACTGAATGAAATTTCTGAGTTTTTATTGTTTCCCTTTCATGGAGAAGTTTGTCCATTTGAGTCTCCATTTCTTTGATCTGTTCTGTTAATTGAAAAATTAAATTCACCATGTCATCCTTCTGAGTTTGTTCTTGTATAATTTCTTTAGCTTGAGAATGTTCAGTTGATGGAAGTTTAAGTTGTTTCCTCAATGCTGCAATGTCCTCATTCTTCTTCTTTACTAATTGTTATGCTGCTTTCACATTTTCAGAATCATATCCTATTTGGAGAACCAACTCTTCTAAAGATTTAATCCTAAGATATTTATCATATAATGAGGCTTTATCAAATTTCATTTGATATTTCATGTTTATGATTGTGTTCTGAAGTTTTTGAACACTCATAGCCTTAGTTGTAATGGTAGAATACAACATCTCTGAACTCTGTCTATGAAATTCTATTTGATCAAGTGCATGAATTTTCTTTGTTTGTACTTTTAAATCAACCTTTTTGTAGTTTGTAACTGTCTTTGAAGCCTTCACTATAGGCTCTAACACTGACATGATCAACTTTTTATTTGAGTAATCAAAGGCAGATAAAAGTCTGTTTTGAATACTTGGTGTTTGCTTCAAATATTGAGAGTAAAACTCATTTTTAATCTCTTCATTCTTTGTTTTAATCTGCTTGTATTTTTCCCTTATATCAAGGTCCTTTTCTTATGTTGTTTGTGAGGATGATGCTTCTAAATTTTGTTGTTTTTCTATCATCTGTGTACTTGAATTATCAGTCTATCCTTCATTTAAAATTTCTGTTGTTGGCTCATTTGTGATGACTGTAGCAACATTTTCATTTGTCACTAGGAAATTTGTGTCTTCAACCTCAATAGTCACTTTTCCTTTATCAATTGAGTCTATCTTAGGCTTTTTATTATATCTTAATTTGAACCCATTCTCAGTTGTGGTTTCAGCAATGTATGTTCCTTCTTCTTTGACCCTTTTGGTAGTTTTTTCTCCTTGATTGGCAGTTTGTAAGGTGTGACTAGTATCACCTTGATTTACTGTGTCTATCAAAGTGTTTTTCTATCCACTCAATCTGAATGACATACTTCTCAATCTGTAGTTTTTTCTCATGAATGTAGGGTGTTATTTTACACTTAACCCTCATTTTACTCAATATTCCTTGTGGATCATAATTCCAGTTGAAACTCTCTTCAAATATCTACTCTAGTAACTGTTTGGCTGCTTCTATCTCTGCATCTCTGTGATTATAACTAAATGGCCCCACCTGATTCTTTAACTTAAACTGGGTCTTTTTATTAGCTGCTAGGAAGTTAATAGAATTAGAATTCAAGATTTTCCTGATATACTCCAAAGAAAAAACCTTCATTGGTACAAATTTAGGTAGTTTGTAGGGTAGAAGATTAGAGCCAAAAACTCTTATTTTTGTGTGTTTTTCATAAAAATACCAATCTCCAATCTTAGTCTGCTCAGATAGCTATAGGATTTTCTTAATTTCATCATTGATCATTGGTTGTTCAGTGTTGGTCAACATATTGATCAATGGATGGATAAATTCGTCTGAAAACTCGGCATAAGTAAATTCTGAGGACTCTTTTCTGATCAATGAAGTCTAGAAGATGACTGAAAGTGGATTTTCTTCTATGTTAGGCTTCTGGAGAGTTATAGGGAACTTATTTGCTTGAAAATACAAAAACATATGAAAGAGAAAATATGTGTATCTGAACACCCCTTCAGTTGGCAACTTGATCAGTTGATCATGGATATTGTCAGCAATATACTCGACATAATTGAAAATTACAGAGGGAGGTTGTCCTGGTGCAAAAGTAGATAGGAACCCTAATATGGACTCATCAGTATGCTCATCTATAAAATATCCTAGGATAAATGATAGCATGGAAATGACATGTTCAAAACCCTCTCGAAATTTTGAAGTAGAATATGGATTATTGATTTGAGAAATTTCAACATGTAAAGACATGAATACTTGAAAGATCTAAAATCTTTTGGGAAAATCAAGGCCAATGTACAACTTGGTAAGAGCCTCTATTGATAAAGAAATTGCTTTAGGATCTAATTTGAGTTGTAACATCTGGTTTATGGATGCAACAGTAATTGTAAACAGTGCCTCTTTGTTTGCATTCATCATGGCTCTATTTTTAGGTGAATAGTAACTCTGACACAACCTAATAACCTCTGGGCATTGATAAGTGACTAGAACAACATATTTGGGAAGATTTGATTCCCAAATCTGAACTTCTTCAACCTGATCTAAAAAATTTTCATAGCTCTAGCAGTGGAGGTCTAATAAATTAAATTCAACCACAGGATCTGCTATTTTATATTCAACATCTGCTAAGGGGATGTGCTCAATGTCTACAATAGGAGGTTGTAGAGGATTCACAATGATAACAGTCTTGGAGGACACAGCTGGAGTAGATTTAGGTATTTTTAGGCTTTCAAGATTACTAAAAATTTGTTTTTAAGGCTTTCTGGTTTCTTCTGTAAGATTAAATGGTTTACAAAAGCATTTTTTACTCTAACAGATGTTCTTGGATGAAAATAAGAAGAATATGGTTCTTTTCTTGGATTTTTCTTTCAATTTTTTACTTTCAACTGTGTTATAGATCTTCACTGGTTATGAAAATAAGAAACAGGGGTTTCTTAAGATTTTTCAATAGATATTAGACTAAAAATTGTTTAAAATCAAGCACAGAGGGTCAGGTTACCTGCAGACAATTTCTGGGCTTCAATTGGAGTTTTATACAGTCTGTAACACTAGAATAAACTCAATATTTTCCTTCTAAAACTGAGCACAATATAAAACAGGGTTTTATAAAAATTTTGACAGGGTTTTGCGTCTTTTTTGGACAATTTTAAAGGATTTCTTGGAGTGAATCTTCTTATATAGGTTTCAAATGTCCTTTTTAAAAATATAATAGGCTCGATTTTTTCAAAAAATACTTGTTTTACGCAGGTATGGGTCTTTGAAATAGGTTCTGATGCATTTGACAGGTTTGCAATATCTTCTGAAAGCAATTTAGGACTTCTAGCAATCTTCAACAACAATAGGCGAGCTTTTCATTGGTTCTGGGAATCTAAACTGTGCAAAGACTTTGTTCTCTGAGTCGAGATGGCAAATACAGTGATATAACACAAAAAAAGGGAATAATGGTGTTTTTTAGAGTTTATTATGCATTTTAGGTTTAATCTGGCCTGTAATAAATGTCAATCTCATCTAGCAATGGGTGGTATTCGGGCTTCAAAGGATAGAAACTGCGAGTGGTTATTGTGTGTGTTTAAGGTGGTAAGCGGTTTCAATTGAATCGGATGCGATCCAATCAAAATGAGCCATGTGGAGGAGAGAGAAAAGGCTGAAACAACCTATTTCACATGGAATGGATTGTGTTATAATCATGCAACTTAAATTGAAATATAGTCTTTCAATCATTGGATTTGGGAGGGATAATTCGAACGATCGCAATTTAATATGAAGTTGCTTGGCATTCAGAGTTTGGGTCTGGGGTTTAGTAATACGGTGGGATATGATTTTGACTTTATAAATATACATTTATAAAGTTTAAAACTTTGTGTTATATGATTGGTGGAGGGGTGAAGTTTATTATGTTTTAAACTTAAAACTTTTAACAAGTGTTTAAACCAATGGCACGGGTATTTATATTATATGGTATAAAACCTTAACAAGTGTTTTAATACCATGGGGGCGGGGTATTTTTGTTTTTGATATGTTTAAACCTATGGGAATAAAGAGCGGGTATTTATTTCGTCACACGGAATATATAACATAGATTAACACTTTAAATAATGGGTTTTTGGGGTTATTTACTTATAAAAGATTTAATAATATATGGAAAGGGTATAATTCAGAGATTTAATAATATAAGTTAGAAATTAATATGAAATGAAGGTGTAATGTATGAAATGAATTTAAAATAAATAATTTAAGACTAAGTAAAGTGTAAAAATAGGTCTTTAAGCATGGTTTGTCCCATTTTGATTTTTTACACATAGACTCATGATAAAATGCATTTTAAAGGTTTTTTTTTTAGTGTTTTTGAATGAAAATGAAATTAATTAAGTAGGGTTTTTACTTTTCCAAGTTAAAAAAAGGTGTTTTTACTTAGGAAAAGGGGTCATAATATTGAAAAAGGGTGAATATGCTAATGAAATGGGTTTTATGTAAGGAATTTAATAATTTTAACCAATTAATTAGTGAGCTTTGAGTCCGGTCCCAACAAACGTCAGAAAAATGCTTTGAGCCTCTTTAACTGAATGTTTAGAATGCTAGACGATTGTGGGGAGGGGAAATTAGTAATTTCTGCCCGATGATGCTTTATTACATGTCTTGCACAACTGCTTTCTACCTACCTATCATTATTCTAACATTTTTTTACTTCATTTGCATGGGTGCATTTAAGCTTGCAACCCTAAATCCATTTTCTTTCAAAGCATAAATCTATCTAAGTCTAACCTTATTTCATCTAAGGGCTCAGATTAAATTATTGAGCTCCTCATTTATTCTCTAACTATCTATTGATTTTTCAAGTTTAAACTGTTTGACATATCTTTATTCTCTATCTAAAACATGAAATTCAAAACATGAAAAGTTAAGATTAAATTGTTTAACTGATCATGGATTATGGCATTTATTGACAGTCTGCACATAATCATTATTTTTGCAGTAAAATTAAATAATAGTGGCATTTTGACTTGCTCACTTTCAAGTCTTATTTTTATCTCTTTTTCCTTTGGGGTTTATTCTTTTTCTAAGTCGTTTGATCTTTCTTTTAGGACTTTTTTACCTTCTTTTTGTATTTTTTATTATTTTCAAAATATGGGAAAACAACTTGCAGAAAGCAAGGTATGTACATATTTACAAGACTATCAAAGTCAATTCAAAAATTATGAACCCTATTATTATAGGTCCCTAATAGGCCCAGTGAGTATTTGTGGGTGACATGCACCAGGACGTTGCTAAATGCCCAAGGGCTTTTGAATTTCTTTTTCCATCCCAGTGCTTGGTATATTTACAGTATTGGTGCATACAGGTTAAAACACACCAGTGTGTTCACACATGATACACACACCAGTGAGAAAAACGTCTGTAAAAAACTCTGGTCGCCCAATTTTTTTTAGTTGTGTTGAAGTTCCATTAGAAGCTCCGTCAAAACTTCTGTTACCAAAAGCAGAAGTTGTAGAATTTTTTTTTGAAAATTTTGGCCAATTTTATCACACTAAAAACCTCCTTTATAACCTCCACTAGAGGGTATTTTCTTTGTAGTGCAAGTTGCGACCATCCATGAAGCAACTAAAGAAGGAAAACAAGTTCAAGTAGAGGGTTCATTTACCTGGTTGGATAATAAATTGACGGACTACTTGTCTAGTCGAATATCATAAATCTTTGTAAAGAAATTATTGCATATCCCCACAGTTGAGCATTTTGAAAAAGTGATGTTTTTGAATAAATCACTTATATGCAACAGTGATTTCTTTGGAATTATTATTATATTTTGGCTTGATGATGAATCATTTTTTATGGGAATTTGGGAGTCAATATATTCCATATTGTAAAACACATTTCTATTTGTGGACATTTTAGTAAGCATCATAAACTTTGGGATGAGTAGTTACAACACATTCAATATGTCACAAATGTGTCAAGTACTCATTTACAAAAGTATTTACCATGTGAAACTTGTTTGGGTTATTTGACAAAGTATTTTTGGATTTTATCCTTGGTAAATGTTTTGCAGCAAGAATGTTCTCTTTGTGACATTGCCATACATCGGATGTCAAAAATTCAAAGTGCAGAAATACCAAAGCAAAGCCAAAAGTTGTTGAACAATGGAATCACTCAACCATATATTCCAACATGCAATGCACCTATGGTTTTTGTGCCCAAGAAGAATGGAAAGAATTTTATTTTGAGGGACAAAAGGAGTGGCTTTCATCAAAGAAGAGTTGTTAAAGGAGGTATGTGAAAGACAACATTTAACATCAAACAAGGTTTGTTTGAATGGATTATCATGTTTTATGGTATTTTCCATACTCCTACTACTTTCATGCACATGAAGAATGATGAATTGAGCCATTTATAGATGTGATAACCAATTGTATGATATTGTCTTTTTTAGAAAATTTCATTATGAACATGTCATGTATGAGAGAAAATTACTTGATGTCATAAGGAATGAACATTTGTTTTTGAAGATGTCAAAGTATGAGTTGGGTAAAACTTCTTTGATGTACTTGGGTTATAATGTTGGAGGAGGTAATCTGAAGGTAGACCTCTCCAAGTTTGACACCATTGTGGATTGATCAATGCCAAAGATGCTCATCCCAATAAGAGGTTTTTTGGGAGAAACCCAATGTTGGAGGAATTTTTTTTTAAATATTTCTTCTATTGTAGCTCCTTGGCATGCATTGACATGTGTGCAAGAGGTCTTCGAGTGGGGAGGCAAACAACAAGAGGCATGTGATGCTTCGAAGAAAAATATCATTTCAACTCTTTTATTTGATTTTTTTTAACTTGAAAAGGTCATTTGAGTTTCAGGATGATGCAAGTGACTTTTCCATTTCATTTCATTCAGAAAATTCTAATGGTTCAATGATTAAGTTGTCGTGATTAAGGCACCTCCATTTGATGGGTGTTCGTCAACAATTCCACTTGGTAAAAAGGTATGAGAGAGGTATAAGTGAAAATTTTGTTGATATGCCTTCTAGGAATGTTATTTGTGTAACTATTGTAATCAAGAATCATTTTTTTTACATGAAATTTATGTTCAACAAAAAACGTACTTTCAAGATGTACATTCAAGCTTGAGTCAAGTAAACCAAGTAGTGGAATTTTTTTACCATTTGCATCATAATATATTGTTTCATCTTGGTAAGGAGGATGTTTCTTTTGATGGTGAAATGGAAAAATCCAAGAAGTTCATTGAATGACTTCAAATGGTACAAAAAATAGTGCAAGATCATCTTGAAAAGATCAAAGGCAAGACAAGCTAAAAATCGCCATCACGACAATATTCAAGGTGAGAAAGTTTTCAATTTATTCAAGTTTCCTTTGATTGACGACCAAGGAAGGAACATGTTTGCTTCTTCAAGGATAATTTATTGTTTTTCAAAATTATGGGAAATTGCAACAATATTGTATCTACAAAAGCAAGAGAGGGTCTCCAGAATCAAGGAAAAAAATCAGTTTTCATGAAAAGCTCAAATTCTTGAATTCAGGAAAATTCTAAATGGATCAAGATTGGAACGGTGAGGGAAATGTACCTTAATATGTTGAACAACTGAAAGTGATCTTTTGGGGTCCAAAAGCTTCCAGTGGGGAGGATTGATCAGGTGCTCAAACGTATGCTAAAAAATCAAAGTTATTGGATTGGTGTGGAACCTGAACGACTACATAGATCTTATCGTTCTGAATCTGGTGCAACTCATTTCGTGGAAAACCAGCACTGTATGCTCCCAGAAATGCGCTCTGTCCACTTAGTTGAAAAGAACAATTTTTGGAAAAACATTTACAGGGATAGCCCAGTCAGTAGTTCGTATTGCTGACTGGGCATGCACAGTGGCAAGTTAAATTAGTCAAAGGGTTTTATCCGTCAAATGGGGTGATGCCAAGTGGCATGTTGTTATTGTTTCGTTAGTGGTCGAATTTTAATATTTGGGCATGTGGCCAACCACATGCTGCCACATGGCCCAACTAGAGGCCACCACATGGTAGCATGAGAGGCCACAAAATATTCGGTCAAGTCTGAATGGAGCAATCAGGGGTAGAACCCGCAACTAACTAACACCAAGCGCCAAGTCAAACCATCGTGCCACACACATGAGACTTAAAATGTAATGGTTGGTGTATCATTTTTTATTAACGTTGATTCCACATTGGGGGGAGGGGGGAGGGGTCTAGCTCGAGCCCTAGTCACTGCTAGAATGTGACCACACCAAGACTGCCAGTCAGAGTCGGAACCGCAGAGCCCTAACCACCAGGATTAACCGCCAATGGAGACCACAACTTCACCGCATGCGCCCATGTCCCAAGGTTAAGTCCAATAGTTAGCCTAATTATTGACGCATATTTAATTTTTTTATTGAACCATATTGTATATGGTTAGAAATCCAGATTTTAGGCCTTATTGGGAAAATTACATCAGCGAAAATTTCACCCGATTTTCGAAAAAATCGATGCTCAATTCTTTGGATTCCGAGTGGATTTGTAAGATCGTGCCAGATTTTGGGGAAAATGTGGAACGAATAGTGGAGCAACTAGGGGAAGTCATAAGTTCTTTAGTTTTTGGAGAAATCCGATGCTGAAAGAGGATAGACATGCATTTTTTGGCATTCTGGAGCTGATGGAAAAGGTTTCGGAGTTGTTTGAGCATTGTAAACACATGTAATCACAATTTTGAGCATAATAGATGAGGGCAAAGCCATTGGAAGCTGGACCAAGGAGACATAGCCTAGGCGCGGTGAACTCCATCGTTATGTGTTGTTGTGTGACTCTTTATGCTTATGTTCAAGTCTTTTATATGTTGTTCTTAAGTTTTTTATTTATGTTAATTTTCTCATGAAATTCACATAAAACTCATATTAAACTTGCAATTAACCTCTCAATCCTCAAGCTCTTTCTTTATATTCTAAATTAGGTCTTAGCACAACAAAACTAATAACCCCATTCAGAGCACGCATTTTGTAAAAGGATAGATTGTCCACCGCAATGTATTTTTTACAGTTATTCTTTGTTTTAATAAAAATTTTCTTTGTGGTTTTATTTATGGTGTGTTCTCTCTCTTTTTTTTGCCATTTCAATTTTTCGAATCTTGGGGGCTTACCCCCAAGATCCATTTCATTTTTTTGTTAATATCTTGGGGGCCTCCCCCCAAGATATGGATAAGAAATACTTTCATCATCATGCATTCTAAGAGTCTCATATTATATTCTAAATGTTTGAATTTAAGCACTTTTTACCTTAGAGTCACCGTCATATCTTAGAACAATCTTGTCCCATATAGCTTTGCGGTATTCAAGTGCATGACCTTCACAAATTCTGATTCAACCAAGTTTCCTAAGATAGCATTGACTACCTTTGTATTGGTCTCACATTGTTTCTTCTTTCCATTATATGTGCGAATGGAGGTTGGGTATTGATATCCACCTTCAACAATTTCCCATACATTAGCTCCAAGCACTGGAAAATATTCTCTCATTCTAACCTTCCAAAATACAAAATTAGTTCCATTAAACAAAGGTGGTTTAATAGAAAATTCTCCTTCTTGACTGTATCTTGACTACTCATCTTGATCGATCTCCATTTAAGCGAACAATCTTCTTCTAAGGGACCAGCTCTCATTCAAATTATTGGAAATACTGAGAGGGGGGGTGAATCAATATTTTTAAACTTTACCTTTCAATTTTCATATACTGAATTTTGTACGCTATGGTTCTTAAAGCAACCTACTTATGTATGTGACTTCAGAGAATTAAAACAACACATATCTAATTTACTAACTTTTCATGTGATCTATCAAGTGATTATATTTAATCATTGCGCTATAGAATAATTTATTTTCCAGTATGTAGTAAAGAATATAAAGAAATCACAGAAAATGAGAAACACACATGGAACACCAGGATTTTACATGGAAACCCAATGAGGGAGAAAATCACTGCTACCACTATCTTTGTCTTCTTTATTTTTATATAAAGAAAATTTTCATTACATTTATACTGATGAAAGCTATTATTAGTATGTGGGAACCCACCTACAGGAGGCTACAACCTCCACTCATTCCCCAGCTCCTACTAGAAGGGATATACAACCCCCTAGTCTCGTTTACTAGCTTTTACTGAAAGGGACCTCCTACCCCCTTTCTAAAGGCTACAACCCTCAGCTCCTTGTGGACCACTTTTCAAAATGTTTCATAATGGATTGACCTATCAGATAATCATCACGCAACCTATAGGCCACCCTTCATCACATTTTCAAATTGGACCCATATCAACAATAATCCAAAACCACTATGACAATCTGAAGTACTGAAACTGAGTCACTGAAACCTTGCAAATCAACTGAATTTCTAAAGCATCAAACCACTGAATTTAGAACCCAACCAGAACAAACAAATATCAAAATATGTACGTGACTATACTGAATAAAGCCCACGTATGTATGCATTTTCTCTTTATAACACCTACATACATATCTTTAACCAATGGAAACATAATCATTAATAAGTCTAATATTGAATCAATCACTTGACCATACATAAATGATCAGATTTGGATCAAGGACCTATTTGATAGCTCAAAATTATAATTGTTTGAAAGAGCTTCGAACCTGAGCGACCAGATAGATCTCATCTTCCTGATTCTGGCGTCGTGAATGCTTCGAAAAACTGACACTGTATGAATACGTTATTGCACTTTTAATGCCGAGGTGAAAGTACCAATAACCTCCATTGTTGAATGTGGATTCATAAATTTATGTGTTGGAAATTTATTTTATTTTAATGAAGGTTGAATTAATATATATTATATTATATATTTTTTAATATTTTGTATGGTTTCAAAAATCATATATTATATATATATATATATATATATATATATATATATATATATATATATATATATATATATATATATTATATTATTATTATTATTATTATTATTCAAAACCTTATTAAATAAATCCACATTTCATATAAAGGGTCACATAATAATGTTTGTAGGGTCAACAAAAATGTACACGGAGGGCAGAGGCTGGGGTTTGACCCCGCAACCTCTCCCTCCTTACTGCGCCTTCACACCAATACACCACGAGCATGAACCTTGAAAGGCATGCCAAGCTGCCTAATAATAAGGTTTTCTATTCACGTCAGTGCAAGGGGGCAAGGGCCAGCCTCGCGAGCCAACGCCCATGCCATGAGACCATGGCGCATAACCAGGAGCGGAAATTTTAATGACGTGCTTATCTTAGCACTAATCCATGTTTAAGAGTTAATTAAGCACCGATTATGTTGGTGGAAAATTTAGAGGCGATGCGAAATATGGCGAATTTTCTATTTTTAGCCATGTTAACTGGTAGTGGACCCAAATTTGGTGGAGGAAATTGGGGCAAAGTTGTTTTAGTCATAAATCACTCATTTTTCGACCATTATAAGAGTGTGAATAGTGAATTTCGACTATATTGGACATTCCAGACTCATTGGTGAGGATTTTAGAGCCATCAGAGGACATTTGAGCAGGTTTTTTCTTTAGATAAGTTCTAGGGGCCACGAGAGCCACCATGGGCCAGCAGTAATTTTGGGCCTAGCCAAAGCAGTGAGAGGCCTCATTTAGTGAACCAATAGTAATTTTTGGATGTTTAAGACATTATGTAACTAATGGTGTGGTTTGAAGAGCTATTAGAGGACTTCTGAAGGTCGAGAGGCTTTAGGGAAGTTCCAAGGGCCACGAGGGCCATTAGATGCCAGCAGGAGAATAAGGCGTATACAGAGCAGCCAGTATCCATTCTCGGCAATCCAATAGTCATTTATGACTACAATGAGAATTATAAATCTAATGGAAGGATTTTCAGAAGCTTTTGATGATCCAGGTGGATATTGGTGGTCACCCGCCTATTCCACTTGGGGCTCCACCATTGTCTATTTCAATTTTTCAGTTTCGGCACAGTTTACTATTTTTAGCAGTTTTTCGGGTCCTAAACTTCCCGAGCCGTTTTGAGGTCCTAAACGACGTTTTTTGGGAAAATGGAGAGCAACATGGGTCCATGAACTGATGTTGCTCGTTCCAAATTTGTAGTCCTCGGATAGATCTTTCTAACGAGGTATGGTACATGTCAAACGGAGATCGTATGCCAAAGTTACGCCCATGGGAAGTTGAAACACCAATTTACCCAAACGGGGCCCATAGTTTTGGCGCTTCATCTCCTAGGGTTAGGGTTTTGGCTGTTTAGGATTTCCCATTGTTTCTAAATGATAAATAGGCCCTCGAGCCTCATTGTAACACAGTTCAGAGGCCTGTAGCCGCCACATCTCTTCTCAGAGATAGCTACCAGCGCCCTAGCTAGTTTTATTTCCATCTTGTCTGTAAGCAAATTTCAGTTCTTTGATATTAATGAAATGAAGTGTTATTTCCGCTGCATCTCTGTATTTATGGTTATATGTTTATTCTGTTGCGTTCCCGCATAAATCCGGATCAGTGGTATCAGAGCGGTCTGCTTTTTCTCGATCCTTCTTTGCATGTCCCCAACGAGGTCGGGGTATAAGGAGCTAGGGCTCGATCTGGTGGAACCTTTGCAAGATCAGCCTCGCAAACCTCGACGGACGCCCATGGGGGATGAAAACAAAGATGAGGGAGCAGGAGATCCTATCAAAATATTGCTCGAGGAGGCCCTCGAAAAACAAAGGAACGCGATGATGGATAACTTTGCTCAGATCCTTCAATGGCTACCCACCGGCGGCGCATCTGCATCCAGCAGCCACTCTGGAGGCGCGACTCCTTTTAAGGTACAAGTAAATTTTGACATTCCCATATTTGAGGGTCAAATAGACGCACATGCCGTAGATAGATGGTTGAATCTGTTAGAAGGATATTTCTCGGTTCATGACTTTTCAGACCGGGAGAAGATTATTTTTGCACTCCTCAAAGCTACCCCTCATGTTAAGGACTGGTGGGAAACCTACTGTGAGAACAAGGACCAGACAGAACCCTCTCTGTTCTCGGCCGTACCAACTTGGAATTCTTTCCGAGACGCCGTCAAGGAACAGTACTATCCCGTGGGGAGCTATGAGGACAAGTACATACAATGGACCACGCTGCGACAACAAAGGGATCAAGATGTGCATGAGCCGACGAATCTGTTCCATACCCTGCACACAAAGTTGGGTATCAAAGATTCAGAGAAACATTTGGTGCTAAAGTATCGCAGCTGTCTGCACAGATACATTCAGGAGGAAATGGAGTTCCTCGACATCTCTTCGCTTGGTACGGCATACCGGTATGCTGCCAAGATTGAGCAGAAATTCAAACAGAAGAAGCGAGACTTTGGATCTGCGAATCAAAAGCAAGGGAAAGGTGCTTCCAAACCGCAGAACAAAGGACAGAGCCAAGGCATGGCGGCTAAAGAAAACTCATCGAAGCCACAAGAAAAGAACAGCACCGCAAAGCCAAAGAAGGACACGGGAAAATGGTGTGAGTTCCATAAGAGCTCCACTCACAACACAAGTGAGTGTCGGGCCAAGCAGTCGCTAGTGGCCGAGATGAGGGCTTCTGAGTCAGATGCATGCTCCGACTCTGAATCAAAACCTGAAAAGGGGAATGAAAAATGGAAATAGATTATTGATGCGGAGCCCAACACCACTGTTGCCACTACAAAGGTCCAGAAGGAGGAATCGGAAGATCCAGAGGAGGAGGAACGTCTCTTCCACTCCCAGATGTGGGTAAAGGGCTCCCCTGTACAGTTCATTGTCGACAATGGGAGCCAAAAGAACCTCATTTCAGCAGACGCCGTGAAGCGGTTGGGCTTGCCGACCACACCTCACCCACATCCATACACCATCGGGTGGCTTCACCAAGGACGAGATCTCCGCGTCAGCCGGCAGTGTCGCCTTCCCTATAGCATCAAGCCCTTCACGGATGAGGTATTATGTGACGTTGCTCCTATTGATGTTTCTGATGTATTATTAGGACAACCATACTGGTGGAAGCGTCATGCTGTGTATGAGTCTCGACCTCGTGCTGTTATTATTACTTTGGGAAATAAGTTGTACAGGATACCAGAGGTACCACCTCCTACGACTATCTCTTTGGTTACTGCAAAACAATGTAGTAAGCTCATTTCCCAAACCAGGAAATTCATTTTCCTGATGATCCGCCCCCAGGGCAAGAAGAAGACCGTGGCCACGACCTCCAGACAGGGCCCCTCTGCACGACAACAACAAATGGATAAGGTCGTGGAGGAGTACGGGGACATCTTCACCTCACCCACAGGGGTTCCTCTGCACTGCCAGGTCAAGCACTCGATTGATCTGACCCCAGGTGCGCCACTACCCAATGGACCGATCTATCGACGCTCTGTTCTGGAAAATGATGAAATCAAGAGGCAGATTCAGGAGCTGTTGCAGAAAGGTCACATCAGACCAAGTTCATCGCCCCGTGGGAGCCCGATCATGTTGGTACAGAAGAAGGATGGGACGTGGAGACTTTGTATTGACTATCGGGCGCTGAACAAGATCACTGTCCAGAATAGGTACCCAATCCCACGGATTGATGACCTTCTGGACCAACTCAAAGGTGCAAAATATTTCAGCAAGATCGACCTGAAGTCTGGGTATCACCAAGTACCAATTGAACCCTCCAATGTGTGGAAGACTGCCTTCAAAGCCAAGGAAGGCCTTTTCGAATGGCTGGTCATGCCTTTCGGGTTGACGAATGCTCCTGCCACCTTCATGAGGATGATGGATGACATCTTGCGGCCATTCACCAACTCATTTGTAGTGGTGTACTTGGATGATATTCTGATCTTCAGCCAGAATTGGGAAGAGCACCTTCACCACATCCGATAAGTCCTCCAAACACTGCGGCAACACAAGTTGTGTGCCAATTTGGAGAAGTGCACTTTTGGCATGACCCAGGTTCAATATCTGGGATACATTATTGATGAAAGGGGGGTGCATGTGGATCCATCCAAGATCCAAGTCATTCGGGATTGGCCAGCCCCAACCACTATAACAGAGCTTCGCAGCTTTTTGGGTCTTGCTAATTTCTACCAGAGGTTCGTGTTGGGATTCTCTCATATCACTTGGCCCTTGAGTCAAGTCACCAAGGGAGGAGCGAGAGAAATTTTTTTTTGGTCGGAACCTCAACAGAAGGCGTTCAAAGAATTGAAAAATCGCCTTTGTTCTGCCCCAGTGCTCACTTTACCAGACTTGCAACAACCATTTGAGATCGAGACAGATGCCTCTGACTATGCTATTGGGGCAGTTCTTACTCAACAGGGACATCTAGTGGCATTTCACAGTGAGACATTGTTTGACACAGTTCGCAAGTACCCCACATATGACAAAGAAATGTACTCCATTATGCAAGCTTGTCGACAATGGAAGCATTACATTTTGGGGAAGGAAAAAATCATCCACATAGACCACAGGCCCCTGCAGTTCATACAGACACAAGGGAAGTTGCAGAATGATCGCCATCAGAAGTGGTCCACATATCTGCAACAGTTTCATTTGAACATCAAGTACAAGAAGGGTAGCACCAATCATGTTACAGACTGCCTCAGCCGACCACTGATCATGGCGCTCACCACTGTGCTCAACTCTTGTGGGCACGAGACTTCTGATTGGCCGCTTCTCTATGAGGGTGACCCAGAATTCAGCCAAAATTACAAGGCACTCTTGGGGGGTACGCAAGTTCCAAATTTCCACCTCCAAGATGCACTTTTATGTCACATGGGACACCTTTGTGTTCCTTCAAGCGAGTGTGCCAAGATGATATGGGAAGCACACTACAGTCGAGTCGCTGGGAATTTCGGGGTCGAGAAAACAGTAGCAATCCTACAGAAGTATTTCTATTGGCCGAACCTTCGAAAGGATGTCGAGAAGCACATCAGATCTTGCACTGCTTGTGCCATTGCCAAACCGACCATCAAGAAGCAAGGCCTATATACTCCTCTACCTACCCCTAGTCGACCTTGGGAATCCATCTCCACGGATTACATGTCGGGCCTGCCTTCTACTAAGCAGGGAAATGACTGTGTTTTTGTGGTCGTCGACAGATTCTCGAAGATGGCCATTATGGCGGCCTGCAAGAAGAATATCACAGCAGAAGCCACTGATAAACTCTTCTTTGAACGAGTGTGGGTGCACTTTGGGATCCCACAGTCTATCATATCAGATCGGGATAGCAGGTTCCTCAGCACATTTTGGTCCAGCCTATGGTCGATGTTGGATACCAAGCTCACCAAGTCCACAGCTTTCCATCCCCAAACAGATGGCCAGACAGAGGTCGTCAACAGAATGATTGTACACATTCTGCGCATGTACAATTCAAAGCATCCACGCACATGGGACGAGAGCCTCCCCTATGTACAACATAGTTATAATCAGGCCGTCGATAGTTCAATCGACCATAGCCCCTTTCAGGTGGGCTTGGGATTCCAGCCACTATGTCTCATTGACGTAGCCATGCCATTTGCAGCTGCTCAGGCCAATTCAACTCATGTCCAGTTTGAAGTTGACAAAGCAAGTAGCTTCATCGAGCGCATTCAACACATCCGCCAATAGGTTCATGATATATTGGACAGAGCCAATGCCAAGTACAAGCAACGCCATGATCAACACCGGGTGCCACACAACTTCCAGGTGGGTGAAAAAGTATGGCTACATTTGCAGAAGGAGCGCCTCACTGGACCCCACCGCAAGCTTTGCCCGCTCCGATACGGGCCGTACACCATCACCAAGGCTGTAGGGAACAATGCATTCGAGCTCAGTATTCCACCATTCCTTGGTCTGCACCCAGTCTTCAATGTGGATCGCCTTCGTCCTTACTCCCCACCTCTACTGGACACCTCGGACATTGCAGAACAACTCACACCAACTGAGTTAAATCCAGACTGCATGGAACAAAGCCACCACAGACCAAACATGGACATGCAAATCAAGAACACTCGCCAGCAGAAGATCCAACTATATCGGGTTGTCAAAGCTGGCCAACTCCTGCACCAAGGAAAGTGGTTCACCAGGGACCAAGTTCAGCAGAAATTTCCTCATCTCATGGAGGAACTTAACGCAATGGGGACCATTGCTTCCTAAGGGGGGAGGAATAATCCAGGTGGATATTGGTGGTCACCCGCCTATTCCACTTGGGCTCCACCATTGTCTATTTCAGTTTTTCAGTTTCAGCACAGTTTACTATTTTTAGCAGTTTTTCGGGTCCTAAACTTCCAGAGCCGTTTTGAGGTCCTAAACGATATTTTTTGGGAAAACAGAGAGCAACATGGGTCCATGGACAAATGTTTCTCATTCCAAATTTGTATTCCTCGGATAGATCTTTCTAACGAGGTATGGTACGCGTCAAACGGAGATCGTATGCCAAAGTTACGCCCCTAGGAAGTTGAAACACCAATTTACCCAAACGGGGCCCATAGTTTTGGCGCTTCATCTCCTAGGGTTATGGTTTTGGCTGTTTAGGATTTCCCATTGTTTCTAAATTATAAATAGGCCCTCAAGCCTCATTGTAACTCAGTTCAGAGGCCTGTAGCTGCCACATCTCTTCTCAGAGATAGCTACCAGCGCCCTAGCTAGTTTTATTTCCATTCTGTCTGTAAGCAAATTTCAGTTCTTTGATATTAATGAAATGAAGTGTTATTTCCACTGCATCTCCGTATTTATGGTTATATGTTTATTCTGTTGTGTTCCTGCATAAATCCGGATCATTTGAGGACTTCTAAAAGCTGATATGCTTCAGAGAAGTTTTCAAGGAACCTAAAGCCAGGGGGTACCACCAGGTGTTGGAGGCGTAATCGGAGAAGCCAGAGGCCAATTTATGAAAATAAATAGTCTATTATGACTATTTCAAACATTATGAATCCATTTAAAGGATTTTTATAGTCATTTGGAGACTTCTAGAGCTCAATAAGCCACAGGGAAGTTTCAGGAAGCCTAGGGCCAATAGTGGATGGAGGCCTAGTTTGGGGAGTCAGTGCTCTTTTGGAGTAAATGATCAGTATATTTTGGAGGTCTGATGTATGATGGAGAAATTAGGTGAGGTTTCAAGGACATAAAAGGACTTCTAGGGATTTTTTTCTAAAGAATAAGCTCAGGGAATTTTAAGGGCACCGACATATGAGGTCATGTCAAAGGAAGCCCAGTTCTTTCTTGAGAGTGATGAGAGTCATTCTAGGGGTACGATGATATTATAAACCAAATGGTACAACCCAAATAACCATTTTATTTTATATTTTAACTTGTAAAATAATTGATTCATCATAATCCCAAAGAGCCAAGTCAGTTGACAAAGGCTCAAGGAGATGTAGCCCACGATATTCGGGTGAACTCATTTATTAATTTTTTTGTTATGTGTTGATGCTTATTTGCTGCATTATATGGTTGTTTCACATGCTTAATATTATAAAAAACAAATTTTCTTAAAACACTTAAACAATTAAAAAACATACACATGCTTTCAAGTATAAAATTATGCACAGTCATGTATAAGCACAATCATTTATTTGTTTAACTGAGTGGGAGGTGCTTGCACATAAGAATTTCAAGTTATCCACCCATTTTCAGATCAGGTTGGTATTAGAGCACAAGGTTTCTTACTTTCTTGCTTAACAAAGCACTAGGTTGCTTGTTTGACTTGAAAGGTCTTTAAACAGTGCAAAGAATTTTATTGTTTGCAAATTGACTGTTGCTTACAAGTTTGAGCTTGCTAGAGTTGAAGGGAAAGCTATTTTTAGATAATTCCAGAAGAGGACAAGAATGAAGAAGGCTGAAGGAATTCTCCTTACCCAAAGGACCTCAAGGCAACCCTCGAAGCACAAGAGGGTTTGATTGCAAAAGACTCTTGAAGAAGAGCTTGACTCTACAACCGTTTTTTTCAGAAGCATTGTCAAATTTTTTTGAAGCTTTTGTTTTGTTGTTGAATTTATTTAGTTAATTTACATAATGACAACTTATTCAATTGAGGTTTCAAAATTCTCCTCCTTCACAATATTCTTTGATGAAAATATGAAGCGAGACTTCTACATCCTGAAGGATATGGTGCAAATTATGTATGAAGATAGAAGAGAAAGCACTAGACTTCATGAGAAATTGGTTGCTATGAAGCAAGAGAAGGAAGGACTTCTTCAAAGAATCCATGAGATGGAGATGCAGCTCCATCATGCCCAAGAGGCCTTAACCAAGAACATGCTTCAAGCATAGATAAATCACTCAAATTTGTCTTCAATTTCCTGTTCAAATAGATGTGTAGGTTCATTTGAAAAGCACACTAGAGGTATATGGTCCAGATTGATGTTAAAAATGGGCTATGAAGGAAAGGGTCTAAGAAAACATGCACAAGGCATGATTGATCCTATTTTGGTTGAGGAAAGGCCTAAGAAGTTTGGTCTAGGCTATGTTCAATATTATGGCGAAAACTCTACAGTCATGAAGGCATTTGAGGCAACTTCAAAAAGAAATTTTATCGCAAGTTCTAAACCACAAACATGTCAAGTTTTTTTTCATGTTGATTGCCATTGTTTGAAGCCTATGTTGTAGCAAGATGTTTGTAGACATGCATCTTATGACGAACATGAGAGTTCAGACAGCTATTAAGACATGAACACTGATATTAGTCTTCAAGAGAAACCTGGAACCTCTACAATTTCATCTCCTCATGAAGGTATAAAATATGGACATGAAAGGCAACATTTGAGGTATAATCTTCCCATAGTCAAGTTGATTATGTTTCTGTAAAGCATGACAATTCTGCATGCATGAAAGGAAGAAAGAGTTGGTGTGCATATTGTGGTATGTTTAACCATGAATTTTCGAGATGCTGGAAGAGATTGAAGGCATACATGAAACAGTTGAGGAAAAGGAAACTTGCAAAGAAGGTGCAAAAGACTTGCACACATTGCCAGAAGAAGGGACATTTTGTTTCCTAATGTTGGACATTTCATCCAACTAATCATCCCAAGCACATGAAGCAAGAGGATAAAAAGACTGGCGAAACTGGAACCAAATATTCCATCATTGATGTGAGAACATATGTTTCACATGAAGAAGATTTTCAGCAGCAAAAATCACCATGGAAGTGGCTTGGTAAGAAGTGGTTTGACTTCTTAACACAGTATGACTTACATTCATTTGTACATATGCAAATTTCAGTTATGTATGCATGTATTTGTGTTGAAAATTTTGATGCAAGATTGCATATGAATGTTGTTCAGTTGAAGGCATTTCTTGTTGTTGCAAAATTTCGCCATGGAGGTGTAAAATATGAGTATGATACTCACTTATATTGCGGCAATATCTTTTAGTTCAGCTCTTATAGTCACCCACATGTTTTGGGTTTATGTACTTGTTGTACTTGAAAAGGGAGAGCTGAAAGTGTACATGTGCATGAAATTTTTGTATATGTAAATAGTGAACTGTAAATAGGTTCATTGTACATAGATACATGCACGAATGTTGTCAAGATGTACCATGTTGTTTATCGACTTGTGTCGATTGTGTCGCACATGTTTTTTGACTTGTGTCGATTGTGTCGCACACTTTTTACATCACTTTGTGTCGATTGTATAGCACATTTCATGTCGACTTATTGTTGATGTCGCACGTTGCACGACTTATGTTTGAGCCAAAGTTTTTTTTCGATTGTGGATCGATATATGGATACACTAATGTGCAAAGAGGATTACCATGTGTTTGATGTTACAGGAAGGTGACAATTAATGCTTTGAAGGAGGAAAAAGAGGTGATCTTCTTTTCAAATCTTGCATGAGATTTTGTTTTCAAGATTGATGTGTGTTCTCATGACAGGATGTTGTAGGAAACTTGTAGTTCATTCAGGACATGATTTTCAACTACCTTCTATAAATTTCTCGCCAGAAATTTTTGAGTGAGTTCAAGGAAGATAGTTCTTGATAGGAGGACAAGAGCATCTAAAAGAGGAAGTGTTGACTGCCTTCGAGTTGGGGCTCAAAGGCACTAGCCATACAAGGAAAAGTGTATGGAGGCTGAAAAAGTGAGGGTGTTATACTCTCATCTACTGAACAAATCAGGTAATTAGTATTTTTGGGTCCAAAAGATTCCCAATGGGAAGAGGTGATCAGATTTGGATCAAGGACCTAAGTGAAAGCTCAAAAATCAAAGTATTTGAAAGAGTGTTGAAACTGAGCGACCAGATAGATCTTGTCTTCTTGATTTTAGCGCCATGAATGGTTCAAAAAATAGACACTGTATGAAGAAGTTATTGCACTTTGAATGCCAAGGTGAAACTGCCAATAACCTTCATTGTTCAATGTGGATTCATAAATTTATGTGTTGGAAAATTATTTTATTTTAATTAAGGTTTAATTTTAATATTTTAATATTTTGTATGGTTTCAAAAATCATATATTATATTATAATATATATATATATATATATATATATATTATTATTATTATTATTATTCAAAACCTTATTAAATAAAACCACATTTCATATTTAATTAAAACCAAAAGTCTTGGGTTAATGTTTTTATGCGTTGTCATGTTGGGTTTAACATATGATACATTGAATACCAACGTATTTCATTATATGCCAAGGTATATTAATCCAAAGGGCCGTATAATAATGTTCGTGGGGTCAACAAAATTGTGCACGGAGGGAAAAGGCCGAGGTTTGATGCCGCGACCTCTTACTCCTTACTACACCTTCTCAACAATACACCACAAGAATAAACCTTGAAAGGCATGCCAAGCTACCTTTCATGCCAAGCTGCCTAATAATAATGTTTTATGTTCACAACGGTGCAAAGGGGCGGGTGCCAGTCCCCATGCAATGAGACCATGGTGCGTAACCAAGAGCGGAAATTTTAATGACGTGCCAATCTTAGCACTAATCTGTAGTTAAGAGTTAATTAAGCGTCGATTATGTTGGTGGAAAATTCAAAGGCGGCACCAAAGATGGTTGCTTTTCTATTTTTAGCCATGTTAACTAGTAGTGGGCCCAAATTTGGTGGAGGAAATTGGGGCAAAGTTGTTTTGGTCATAACCCACTCATTTTTCGACCATTCCGAGAGTGTGAATAGTGATTTTAGACTATTTTGGACATTACAGACTCATTAGTGAGGGTTGTAGAGCCATCAGAGGAATTTTGAGTAGGTGTTTGCTTCATATAAGTTCTAGGGGCTATTAGGGCCACCATGGGCCAACAACAATTTGGAGCCTAGCCATAGTAGCTAGAGGCCTTATTCAGTGAACCAATAGTCATTTTTGGATGTTTTAGACATTTTGTAAATAATGGTGTGGTTTGAAGAGAAAGAAGAGGACTTCTGAAGGCCGAGATTCTTCAGGGAACTTCCAAGGGCCACAAGGGCCATCAGGTGCCAGCAGGAGAATGAGGCCTATCCAGAGCAACCAATATCCATTCTTAGCAAATCAATAGTAATTTCTAATTGTAACGAGAATTTTGAATCCAATGGGAGGATTTTCATAAGCTTTTGAGGACTTCTTAAGGCCGAGATGCTTCAGAGAATTTTTCAGGGAACCCAGAGCCAAGGGGTGCCACCAGGTGTTGGAGGCATAATCGAAGTAGCCAGAGGCTAATTTATGAAAATAAATAGTCTATTCTAACTATTTCAGACATTTTGAATCCAATGAAATGATTTCTGGAGTCATTTGGAGACTTTTAGTGCTTGATAAGCCACAGGAAAGTTTCGATCAACCTAGGACCAATAGTGGATGGAGGCCTAGTTTGGGGAGCCAGTGCTCTTTTGGAGCAAGTGATCAGTCTATTTTGGAGGTATGATGTATGCTAGAGACATTAGATGAGGTTTAAAGGACAGAAAAGGAATTATAGGGATTTTGTGCTAAAGAAGAAGCTCAGGGAAGCTTAAGGGCACCGACAGATGAGGTCATGTCAAAGGAAGCCTATTTATTTCTTGAGAGTGATGACAACCATTGCAAGGTTATGATGATATTCTAAACCCAATGGTACAGCCCAAATAACCATTAGAGTTGAGTTTGTAAATTGTAAAAGAATTGATTCATCATAATCCCAAAGAACCAAGTCAGTTGATAAAGGCTCAAGGAGACGTAGCCCATGATATTCGGGTGAGCTCCTTTATTAAATTTGTTGTTATGTGTTGATGCTTATTTTCTGCATTATATGGTTTTTGAATATTCTTAATATAAGAAAAAACAAATGTTCTTAAAACACTTAAACAGTTAAAAAACATACACCTGCTTTCAAGTATAAAATTTCGCACACTCATGTATAAGCACGATCATTTATTTTTTTAACTGAGTGGGAGGTGCTTGCACATACGCATTTCAATTTATCCACCCATTTTCAGATCAATATACCAATAACATATTATTGAACCAATCAAAGATCCCCACATTGTAGCATCATTGTCAATTAATCAACCCAATCATCATTGTCACACACAGATAATTAAGATAGGGACATCAATGGCATTAATCGGAAAAGAGAGCAGAACTCATCAAGTGTTATTATCAAAGCACACTACAAACCCTAACATATATATGTGACTTCCATAAAACTAATCAGTGTATGTACGCGACTATCATGTATAACACCAACGTACATATCTCAAAATACTGAAAACTTTATCTCATAATATATACATGACCATACAAAGATAGATTTGCATATGTATGCAAAAAACCTGAAGAAGCCATGTGTACAGATCTTGAAGTACTAATTCAAACCTTCACTGCAATCCACACCATCTATTAAACCCATACCTCTACATACATCACTATATTTAAATCAAACCATCATCATAGCTACAAATCTAACATTACAAGCATAATTAGATCAAACAAGAGTTAGACTTCTCAACAATTACAAATTTATTAGATCTGAACCATCTCCTTTATTTCTGGTTTAAACCTATTCTTAATCAAATTACATATAGATAGTTCATTCACTTTCACACCTAACACCTTGATCTCAATTTCCTTATATAAGTTTAGCCTTATCTAATACCTTACGTAAATCCCTTGGTAATGTCGTTAGTGTTCTTTGATAGGATCAAATACTTATTGTCACTCCAATTACTATGTGTTAATACCATGGTAAATACCCTTGGTATCCAAATTACCATGGTTCATATTATTTACCTGACTTTCACTTATAGGAACAACATATGTATGCGACCCTTCTTCATACGATTCGTGTATAATTTCTCAAACTTTACCTTTATCATTGAACTGTCATTTCTCTATGCATAACATCTGTAGCATTTATACCAATCTGCATTAGTTCCACAATCATCAATGTTGACATCTTTCTCAAGTAGGTTGCCTTCAAGGAAAACATATTAGTCGTAATGCCGGCGATAAAAAAGTAACAAACTCCAATATTATACTACCCATGAATTGGATAATTGTGTGACACTTATAGCTTGACTAAAAAAAGTGGTTTCTTGATCTCCTCCTTGGAAGGACTTTTTACAGATCCAAAACCTAGAAGAAAAATATTCATCTTTATCAAGTGACTAAAAAAATGGTTATCCTGAGAACTCAATAATGGGAGAGATCAAATAAAAAGGACTATGATAACAATGATGAAATAATCATGGTGAAATGAGGGAGAAAAATTCTCCTATTTATAACAAAATGGTTTGTATATTTGAGAGAAGGAAAAGCCAAAACGGTGGTTAATGACTTTTATTATGGTAACTAACTCAAGAATAATATTTCCTTAAATTAATTAATAAAAATAATTCACAAATTAATTATTTATTGAATTGTTTCCATGTTAGTGAGTCAAATGGGTGAAAATAAGTTAATTACTTTTAGAATTTTGGCTTCAGCGATCCATCGTACATATTTATAATTCTTTTGTAATAATTACATGACATATAACGTTGTCCACACATTTCGAACCAACCAGTGTGGTTCATCATCAGGACTAGGTAAAAGATTAGATCTAGACGTTAAGTTTAAATAGATGTAGAAATGACTAAACTAGTCGTTAGGATAATTGCTAGTTTGACTCTGAAAAGCATCTCTACATCTCTTTAAAAATATCGAAACCTTTCTCGGTAGGGATTTGGCAACAAATATTCATCATTTCAAATAAGCACGTTTGTGGGTATCTAAGTTGAGATCACATCTTACCTTTCTAAAGAGATATAGAGATGATTTTCAAAGTCAAACTAGTCGTTATCCTAATGGCTATTTTAGTCATTTCTACATCTATTTAAACTTAACCTCTGGATCTGGTCTCTTACATAGTCCTGAAGATGAACCAAACTGGTTGGTTCGAAATGCGTCGACAATGTTATATGTCATGTGATTATTATAGAAAGAATTCTAAATAAGTTAATTACTTCACATAAATGTGTAAAATAATGAAAATAACATATAGTTAATGAATTATGAGTTATTTTCATATAAATAGGTATAATTAATGAAAATGACTTAGGAAAATTGGCTCCTTGGGATATTTTCAAGAGTTAAAGTGGGTTTTAATATTATAAACCCATACTAACCTGCCGTATTTCAATAATCCTATTTATGTCCACTAGATGATCACTTTTTGTGTGATAGCAATGCCAATGAAGAAATCCCATAAGGAGCCACTAGCCTACAAGTGGGATATGGACATTGTGCAAATATTTTGAATATAATAGGTTGACCTTAAGGTCTATAGGTTGGACCTCAATTCCATTTGCAGGTTTTATACACCATGTATAAGCATTAACCATCATCAAGGAATGAATATCACTGACTTGGACCATATTTAAATATTCTTAGGATCGGACTTCCTAAAGTGTTACATGAACAACCACCTTAGAAATCTATAAAAGACCTTTGGCCTTTCACTGGGAATTACGTTCATATGGTTTTCATATTGAAATGTCTAGTAGGAAATATACAATGGCTTAGGAAAAATAAAAAAGGCCTTAGTCCCTAAAAGAATATTTCTAGAGTTGAAAGGCCATGTATAAAGCCATCATATTGATCATATTTAAAGAAGAATGAAAATTATAAAGATCCATAATATCTTAAATATAGAAACTTTTATGAATCTTATTAATTCTAAAATTCTATAAAAGATTTTATAAATCTTATTAATTTTAAAACTCCAACTATAAAATATTTAGTCATATATTTTTAAAAATATTCAATTTAAAAAAAAAAATTATTATAGTTTTTAAAAACTTTTTAATAAATTTTAAAATAAAAAACTACATTTTTAAAAATAACATAACAAATTAACTCAATGGAAAAATTTATCCCCTAACTTTTATTATCAATCACATTCAAACAAACAAAACTATCACTCTACAAAGCTTCAATATTTATAGGAACGGGCTGAAAAGAGGAGAAATATCTGTAATATCATACGAATGGATATGTCCTATGTTAGGAGGAATATTTGTATTCAATATTTATTGGAACGGGGTGAAAAGAGGAGAAATATTTGTAATATCGTAAGAATGGATATGCTCTATGTTATTAGAAATATTTGTAATATCATACGAATGGATATGTTCTATGTTATCCTAGGCATTGGAAAAAGGTGCAAGAGTAGTATAAATTTTGTATGTGTGATGTTTTTATTGTAGGAACATGCACGGGTAATGCATATGCATTTTTGAAATTAAAAAAAATTAGGATTGAAATTTAAAAAATTAATGTAGGATTGACAACTCTATATTGTGTATTTCGTGACTTTTTTTTTTTTAGATTTAAGTTAAGTATAATAATTTTAGTGATTTAGTTTGTATAAATAATATATATATATTTTTTTTTACAATATTTTTTAATATATCTTTTTTATGTTTTAAGATGATGATGATTAAGGTCCATTAAGACCAATGTAGTTTATAGAATATTAATTGTTACTCTTTGAAATTTTATTTCAATAAAAAAAAAAAAGACATATAACATTCTTTTTTTAAGAGAAAAACATATATATCATTCATTTTTGTCTTGACAAATAAGAATGTTAAACTGCTTTGGACACTTTCAGTCTGTCGATTGGCGAGGAACAAATCCTCACAGTAATCTGCTTTCTGTCTACTGGTTCGATGGAAATGGATGCCACTTTGGGTCGCCAAGTGATTCAAGAAGAAGAAGCGATTGCGGAAGTGAAATTTGGGCAATGGACAAGGGGAACTAGCAGGTGTGGACAAGGAGAAATACGAAAGGTAAATTTCACTTTTACTATATTTTTCTTTTTTATATGCGAAAAATTTAAAGAGAGAGAGAGAGAGAGGCATCTTCTTCGATTAAAAAGTTCTCTAGTTAATCTCATTATTTAAAGGCTAAAAAAAAATATCTAGTTAAAAAGTTCTCTTGTTTATCTCATAATGTTTTGGTATATTGTGGAAGTGAAATTCGGACAAGGAGGACAAACACGCATGGACAAGGAGAACTAACAAGGGTGGAGTAATACGAAAGGTAAATTTCATGTTTACTATGTTTTTTTTAATATACTGCAAATTTGGAGAGAGAGAGAGAGCGACAACAGTGACTTGCCACCACTATAACAATGTATTTCCACCACTTTAACTCCTTCAATTTTTTGTCGAGTGATACACTATTATAGTAACTCCTTCGATTAAACAGTTCTCTAGTTAATCTCATAATTTAAAGGTTAAAAAGTTTATCTAGTTAAAAACTTCTCTAGTTTATCCCATAATGTTTTAGTTATTTACTATGTTTATCGTTTACATTTATATACTGCAAATTTAAAGAGATAGAGAGAGAGCAGAAACTCGTTGTTGCAGTAGCGAGAATAGTGAGTTGCCGCCACTGTAATAGTGTATTTCCGCCACTGATCAAAGTTAAAATTTTATTTATATTTTCAAATTTTATTTATTTTATATTAAAAAGTTCTCTAGTTAACCTCATAATATAAAAGTTAAAAAGTTTATCTAGTTAAAAAGTTCTCTAGTTTATCTCATAATGTTTTAGTTATTTACTATGTTTATCATTTACATATATATACTGCAAATTTAAAGAGAAAGAGAGAGAGCTTTGTCGCCACTGTCAAAAATAAAAATTTTATTTATATTATCAAATTTTATTTATTTTATATTATAACATACTCTAGTTAATCTCATAATTTAAAGGTTAAAAATTTTATCTAGTTAAAAATTTATCTAGTTTATCTCATAATGTTTTAGTTGTTTACTATGTTTATTGTTTACATATATAAACTGCAAATTTAAAGAGATAGAGAGAGAGAGCAGCAACTCGTTGTTGCAGTAGCGGCAACAGTGAGTTGCCGCCACTGTAACAGTGTATTTCCGCCACTGCCCAAAATTAAAATTTTATTTATATTTTCAAATTTTCTTTATTTTATATTAAAAAGTTCTCTACTTAATCTCATAATTGAAAGGTTAAAAATTTTATCTAGTTAAAAAGTTCTCTAGTTTATCTCATAATGTTTTAGTTGTTTACTATGTTTATCGTTTACAAATATACTGCAAATAAAAAGAGATAGAGAGAGTGCGGCAACTTGCTGTTGCAGTAGCGGGCACTGTGAGTTGTCGCAATTGTAACATTTATTGCTGCCACTGTAACTACTCATCTCAAAATTAAAATTTTTATTTTCTTTTCAAATTCTATATTTGCAAATTTAGAGAGAGAGAGAGAGAGCAGCAAATCGCTATTGCAGTAGCTGTAATAGTGACTTTTCACCACTATAACAGTGAAATATTTTTCATTGTTACAGTGGCGACAAGTCACTGTTACCGTTGCTGCAACAAATTTACCACTACTGCATTTTTTTTTCTAAGTAAAAGTAAATCTATTAGTGAAACATATAGTACAACTAGGTCGTGGCCTCAATAGTGCAGGCCAGTAGTGGCGTCATAGGTCCAGAAAAATAACAAAAAATGAGCTGCCCACATGTGGAAACCAGCCCATTAAAGGTTTGTAACGCTGCCTCTAATGAGGAAACCAGCTACATCATGACATAGACTAATACATCCCAAAACAGCAAAAATAACAATAGATCTGGAGAAAATTACTTGGACAATGCTAGTGGAATTAGAGGCCATAATCATCCGAGGGGGGCTCTTCTTAAATCCTGCACCAATATCCATCATCATCGTCCGGAAAGGGGCCACGCTGAGCTACTGCTGCACCTGTACCGCTACCGCCTTCCAGCTTGCCTCTGTCCTGAAGATGGATCGAGCTGCAATTGCCTGCCTTGTGAGAAGCACCCTTGTCTGAGGCTTGAGGAGGTTGCACGAGGTCAGAGGGGCCGGGAAAATTACTTGGGTGCGCGGGTGAGGAGGGGCCAGGAATTATCTCAGGAATTTCTCTAAAGGAAACTATGACTGTCGCCACAACCAGAGGGCGGTTGGTGTTGCACTGGAAGTGAAAATGAGCAGTAGTTGGGCTGTGCAGGGAAGTAGAGGTGGCGGGACGAAAGAGAGGGGACAACATAAAATCAGAGGTCATGCGTCTGGGGGAGGAAGTGGCCAGACAACCACGCCCACTGCGTGTGGTGGGGTAGCAACCTTGGACGCGCTCAGGAGAAGACGATGAGGAGTTGGTGGTGGAAGAGCGACGTTGACCATAAGGGCGTGCCCTAGAACTGCCTCGTCAACATCTCAAGAAATTCCTAAACCGAGGCATGTCTACACACAGCAAGAGGGAGTTGACAGCAGAAGTAGCAGAGGACAAGGAGGTGGTGGGTGAATTGAGCTCGAGGGAGGCGGAAGATTGCAGAGGGAAAAAGGGGCTCTGAGAAAATTGAAAGCCATGGAGTAATTCCACATAACAGCCCAGGCTGCAGCGCCTGCCGAGGGAGGTGTGAGAGCTGGGTGCCTCAGCCTCTAGGGAGCAACCAAACCGGACAGGCGGAAACATAGACGGCATGGAAACCACCAAACGGAGCTTAGGCTAGAATTTAAATTCAAGTGCAGAGGTGAGGAGCTAAGAAGATGAACCAGAGGGCAGCATTTTGAAATGCTGGTGGCCTCGACCCATGCAACGGCATAAATTCTGCACAAGGTGACGACCTTGAGAATTAAAGGCTTGGAGGCGCCTTAACTGAGGCCTGCAGGTGGCCATGTAGCCTTTCCACGTGCCGTCCCACAGGCTCATATCCGTAGCCTTACGTCTTGCCACCCGCATCCGAGGTGCCACTAATGCATTTTAACATTGTATCAATATTTCATTAAATTATTTTGTGTTTTGCAAATTGTTGAAAAATGGGTTTTGGCCATCCAAAAATGGTGCCACCCAAACCCAAGGCATGCACAAACAAGGTTCGTGCTTCATAATGAAGCACTTAGCCAAGTATACCAAAATAACAGATAAATACCTCGCATTAGCACAAACAATGAAGCATATTATTATGCTTTGATTGATGGCCCCACAACAACACGGAGTTATGGCATAAGTGACATTGTCACTTACACTAACTCTGAATTAATCACGAACCAAATGAACGGTACCTACCAAGTAAGAAGACAGAATTTAAAATCCCTTCACCAACAGGCAAAAATCATTGTTGCACAGCTCCAATGCTTCGAGATTATTTACAAATAAGATGTCTAAAGAGTTGCTGACTCGATACTCAATGAAGCAGCATCTAATGGACATGGATGTGTAAGATATGTGGAGCCATCATGTGCTCCACCAATTATCATTGATAGGCATTGATATACATGGCCTACTAATGAATGGATTGTTGTTGTCATTGGTATTGGGGTTATTATAGGGGGAGTCATATTATGGTGTTCCTATTTCTTGAGATAGATTGGAGCAACATGATGTCCATCATTTTTGATGTATTTATTTGTATGAGGTGTTTTTTTATAGATGACCTCACTCTATTTTTGGGTGTTTTTTTTTATATCTCAACACATGTAAGTAGAAAATGTATTTTTCAGTAATACTATTAATGGAATTACATTGTTATTACAATTTAGTTGTCTAATTTTTCTTACATTTTAGTTTTGTCATTACATTATGTGATCGATTCTTTTATTATGGCTTTGATTCTAGAAGTCAAATTCCAATGTGATTCAATTGCGTCGGCACATGTACAAAAGAGCTCTCATGTATTTAATATATTTGAAAAAATGTTCTCATGTATTTATCAGTGTTTAAATTGTATTTTTCCTTCTAATTAATTTACATTAAATTATATCACCTCACTTGGAAACTAATTAAACATTGTTATTATAATTCAATTGTCTAATTTTTATTACAGTTTAGTTTTGTCATTAGATTATGTGATGGATGCTTAATATATATAAAACATACATACTATTTCCTTTTACAAATGATATTTTATCAATTAACATCACTTTAAATAGAACCCAAAAATAAACATCAAAATAAATATTTTTATCAGCAAATAGAGGATTCCAAAAGATGTTACAAAATGAGACCTTAGAATGCCTTCAATACACCTTCACAATTCCAACTTCTAGGAACATTCATTCATTCATTATCCATCAGCAACACATGCATAATTTATACAAACCTCTAATTTGAGTATAATGAGCTCTAATTCTTAAAGAAGTCTCTTAAATGATAAATTATGTGAGATACCCTTGGTTACAAGCCAACCAAGATAGCTTAGATATCAATCATTATTTTCCCTTTATACATGGTTAAATGAAAAATGCAAATGTGACATCTTGCACTTTTGCAATCCATAGATCCAACCTTATTTAAGGGTCAGAAATGTTTAAATATCCAAACAAACAATCCAATTGTTGTGAATTTCCCCATTATCAACATCTACAGCCACAAGGCCAGGTGTTTTGAACTAAAGCACATTTTGACATCCATGACAGCAACAACAGCTTAGCCTGCAAACAGAGAAGATAATATTAACAACTTGCAAACCAATGAATTTAACTTGGCAACCATAAACTGTAACCAACACTTTATCAATGCATAGAAGTGAAGAACAAAAAATGACACCAAGTATGAGTAGAAGTATCCGTGCATAGTAGTTTTGTAGAAGTTTCTGTGCACACAAGTGTCACAGAAGGAAATAGTGCATGCAAAGGAGTAACACTAGTGGCGGTCAAATTAAGAGTGATTGAATTTGATTAGATCTGTTCGACTTGTTTTGATTGGGTCAATAGTAGCATTTGTAGTATACCTACTGATGGTAAATTTCCATGCTAAATATTTTCCATAGTAGTTATTTTGGCTTGAGACCACTCCATCATGTATAAATAGATAGAATCCAAGAGGATTCTGGTTGTGTAATTTTTCGGTTTATTACTCTAGGATTAATTTTGTGAGTGCGATTATTGTAATGTTGTTTTGATTAGGTTGTTTAGCCAAACTAGGTAAAGTAGTAATGATGTTATTTTGTGCTCAACACCCTTTGATATTAATAGAAGATGAATAATGCCTAGTTTGTCCCCATTTATATGGTGTATGTCATGGATGCTTAATATATTAGATTATGATTATTTGTAGTGTGAAATACTAATGTCTTGAGGTTTTTTTCAATGTGTTGAATACATTAATTTGAAAGCCTGCACAATGTCTAAAAGTGTACCACCCCTTTCTAAAGTTGGTTAATTTTTTGATATGTTTAATGGGTGTTGTGGATGCAATTTTGATTCCCTTCACCATTGCAACATCTTGGTTCTTGTAGTCCACATAGGTGCCTCTTGTGAGATTTCACCTACTTTATGGATGATGCTAAAAGGGATAGTGTCTAATGGGGCTTTGTTAGCCAACCTTTCTGCATTATCCCAGGTCAAACTATCCTCAATGCTAACAAATTCTTTCCCAAGGATGAGTGGTACATGGAAGGGGTGGTTTAGATCCTAATTCCTATTTAAAGAAAGTTATTTAAGGAGTCGGTATAATAAAACCCTAAATTATTATGCAGAAACTCCTAAGCAATATCTGACTGTGTACAACAGTAATGAAACTCTCCCTGACCATGATAGAAATGAACTATCGGTGTCATATAGGAGGCAGATGTTGTGGCAACACATGTCTGCATACTGGCACCGCCATAAATGACGGGTCGTTATATTATTGTACCAATTACCCCAATTCTTCCATTGCACCATTGTCCCACATTTGAACTCTTTCAAACAACTAACACAACCATAGCCACTCTGAACTTTGGCTAAATATGGGAGGTGCAAGAGTACGTAGAGAAAGTGTCGAATAATTTCTAGACGCATTACCACCCTTTAAACAATTATTTGAACAGGTCGCTTGGATATATTATATGTGCAGGTTTCAGTGGTATGACAATGACATGGTGCTAGAATTTTCTATGCATTACAGGGAGGGTAGATCAGAGCTAGTAGGGATAGTGGTCCATGCAACAAAAGAAGCGATTGCGGAAGTGTTAGGGTTACCCAAATGGGAGAAAAGTGGTTTGCACCCTAAAAACCCCAACCTCATGTTGTGAGGCATTTCCTTGAGGCAAGTGAACAACTAATCAGGAGTGACTCAGGATAGTAGTCATTACCACAACGCTAGTCGGATGCTGCATTCCTTGTCCAGACATTTTTCAAGTGTGAAGGAAGGTATGTCATTATTTATTATGAGCACCTTCGCTTGTTATACCACCTGCGTCATAGTAGGTTGCTTAACATGCCTTTATTTCTTGCAAAAACCCTAGACCAAATGGCCCTAGGTGTGTAGAAATCAAAGCGGCCGCTTGAAATCCTATCCCAAAAATTCTATGTTAAAATTTTGGTGTCTGTTGCGCTGCAAAGGGAATGGAGAACTTGGGATGAACTAGTTGGAAGGCCATTGCATGTTGAAGCTACCACCCCGCTAGAGGACACCCTGGCAGCTGCAACTCTGCCCCAGTACCCCCCAGCTGCAACTCTGCCCCATGACCTAAAAGCTACAACTCCACCTCATGACCTCTTAGCTACAACTCCGCCCCATGACCCCCCAATTGAAACTCCGCCCCATGACCTCCAAGTTGCAACTCCACCCCATGACCTCTCAGCTGCAACTCTGCCCCATGACCACCCAGCTGCAACTCCGCCCCATGACCTCCTAACTGCAACTCTGCCCCATTATCGCCCAACTGTAACTCTGCCCCATGACCTCGCACCTGCAACTCTGCCCCATGACCTCTCACCTGCAAAAATTCCCAGAGAAACCTTTCCATATGGCAACCGAGCAGCCCTATGTTCAAACTACAAGGGTTTCTATGGTTTCTTCTCCTAAATCTGCACATAAAGGATATGGCCAAGATGATGATGATGATGAAGTAGAAATATTGGGGAGTAAAACTACGACCAAAATATTGAGAGGATACAGGAAACACCCAGCAGCAGTTCCAAAAGCCAAGAAGAACTGGAGAAAGAGAGTTTGTTATTCTCCAGTTCCTAAAACCCTTCCCATTTTTATAGAAGAACTCCCAGAAGAGAGAACAGTAGAATAAGATCAAGACCAAGAGAAAGAGTATCCACAGAATGTACTGATTGAAGCAGTCAAGGACCAAGGAATCGTACAACAAGGATTCATGGAAGAAGGATTAGGGAACCTTCCTAACATAGAAGAACAAGTTGATAAGCTTCCCTCTCCTAATTCAAACTATGATTACATACATGCACTAGCCGAATGGTACAGCTCAGGTGGCCTTGCCTCAATAAAATATTTGTATGGGGATGACGAGGAGTACCAGCAAACTGCACCACCATAATTGTATAGGGAAAATTAGCAGGGCCAACCAACTGCATAACTAGAGTTGTATGGGTATGATCACGAGGACCAAACAACTCCACAACCAGAATTGTATGGTGATGATTAGGAGGACCAACCAACTAAACCACCAGAATTTATAAAGAATCACATTATAAAAGTAAGTACCTGTAATCTTCCTCTGTATATTACATTATTAAGGAAGCATAGGATTCTCTAGATGAAAATCAGATAACTAAAGATCAAATTTAAAACCCTAACAGATGAGCTCAAACAAAAAGAAAATTTTGATAGATTATATTACTTGGCCCAAGCTGTAGAGTCCATACCCATTGATGTCAAATGTATTCCTTCTTGTGGGGTCCAACAAGATATACCCCTTGGATAAAAATATACTAATGACATTATTTTGCAAACAAAGGACCATACAAAATCATAGTTGTCCATACAGAGGAACATGAATTACATATCAAACTGACAAAAGAAATGGGTGTAGAAACACAGGAACAACAACCAGATATGAAACTAACAGAGGATGAGGAACCAAAGATCAAAATGACCAAATACATTGGTGTGCAAAAAGATGATGAGGAACGAAAGGATAAACCACAATTGTGTAAATTACCATATCAGGGACACCTAATACCTTACAATGTGCACAAAACCTCACTCTGTGACCTTCACAAGATATGTGAGGAATATAAAAACAAATTTTATGTAAGACATAAAAAAACAGTGGATGAGATGGAAAGGAGGGTGACCAAGTTGGAGAAGGATAAGAAAGAACTCGGATAGATAATGGATGGTGTGCTCAGTTGCAGGGCTTCTTAAACCAATTACAATGTGTACTTGATAGAAAAATTCCCGATATTTAAAAAGAATGCTATCATCGAAAATATCCCTCTCTAGGTTGAAAGCAGTAATGGTTTCAAGGAGGCATATATGAAAATTTGTGATCCAGATAGAGACTTTCCCTATGACATGTACTAACATAATTTTTTGGTACATAATACAAAATGGAATCTCAACCATGTTACAGGGGATGTCCAATTGAGAGCCTTTGTATCGTATTTGATAAATCAGGCCAGTTGGTTGGATGATCTGAAAATTTATTTGCATAATTCTGAGAGCCTTCTGTGGGTTATAGGAGAACATCCCAAACCTGTGGGAAGATAGAAGAACATCAAAATTCCATCAACTCTCTAGAAGGAGTAGAGGTTATCTCCAAGAACAGGGAGATGAAAATTTCATATTGTGCACAGTAGATTCAATCATTAGAAACTAAGGCACAGGAAGGATTTAAAGCAAGGTGGGATAGCTCAGGAAAACAACCCATAAATAAAGATCCATTTAACTACCTTAACTTAAAGACAACCTTAAAAAGGGTCGCTCAATATAATATTGCTATGGGACAGTGTGGGAATCACTAGATAGGTCTTAGATTTCACTATCCAATGATCTAGCTTCCAACAATGATATATAAAAAGAAATATATGTTGAAAAAGGAAGAAGATTTTTATTATTGGAATGTAATTATGGAGATAGGAGGTTATCTTCGTCTGACGAAGCAAGACAGAGTGATTATTGTATCAACAATATTCATGAAATCCCCCATTCATCCATAGATTCATATTGATAGACTGGCACGCCATTGCTGACACACTGGCTCATTGTTGCTGACACACTGGCTCACCGTTGTTGACACACTAGCTCACAGTTGCTATCACACTGGCTCACGGTTGCTGACAGACTGGCTCGCCATTGCTAACACACTAGATCACCGTTGCAGCAACTCATAGACAACAAACACATTATATTTGATGTTGTAATATATATTACTCTCCAATAATATATTACCAATCGCATTGAGAATTTATAAAAAAATGGTAAAGTTGTGTTTGACATGTTTAGTTGCAATTTCATTGCAGTTCCTCTAATAACTTTGTTACATTTCCATTGTTTTTATTCGAATTTATATATCATATTATTGTTTAGATACCAATATATGCAAGTGTGAAAAACCACTTGAAAGCTATCTTCCATGACTTACAAAACAATAAATGTATTAAAATAATGAGTGTAAATTCATGGAGTTATTTAATCACCTTAAATGACAATTACATAAAATTAGAGAAATCTCCAAACATATCCTCACCACCTATCAAACATACATGGACATAGTCAACAAAACAATAATACATCAAATACAGCTAATACACGAATAAATATTAAAATCAATTTGAAAACAAAATCGTGCACAAGAAACCTGGAAAAGCATTCATTGTTCGAGCAAGCGCGACCTCGCTTGTTGAGTTGTTCAAACTGAAATGATTCATCTTCATCTGTCAAGATATTCAAGTAAATTTCCAATCTTGCATTTTGTTGCCTTCTTTTTCTTCTCTTTTTGGGGCTTAGGAAACTCTTCTTCCTCTTCAAAGATAACTCAAAAGCACCCAATCAACACATGAATTCATAATCCATAATATGAAGATTGTTGGCGTCATCCAAAATTTTTTTAAACAAAGCAATCAACTATTCAATCTTGGTCAAAGTAGCAAGAGGATTGTTTCAAACCAGGTCTAAGTAGCCAAATAACTCCTCCTTGGCCATCTCAATTTGGTCACCATTTACATCAACATTGTAACTATCCATGGCATATGTATTTGCATCTTCAGGAAGATTGGATATTGCCTCTATATTTATCTCAGGAGGCTCATTGTATGAATTTGTTGTGTTGTGATGATTTTGTAATTTGTTTGAAGGCATTGAATCACAATAGAACCAACCCAAATTTATGGCATGCTTTCATATGTTGCCACAAATAGACCACGGGAAATCACAAGTTATGAAATTTGTACGATGACAAGTGACAAGATATTTCTTATTAACTTTAGATTGACTCCTCACCCAAAAAGCATGAGACATTTTCTCATGAGGGCTACAATCACTATCTGGAATTATTTTTGCTTTTTCTGTTGATGATTCCAGTTGTTTCTCTTTCTTGTAATTATTCAAAAATCCTTCATTTTTTAGAATTTCCTTAAACAGATAACAAGGTTCAACATTTTTTAGAAGAACATATATCAACCAATCCATCCTACGAGAAAATTTCTTTCTTTTATCAGATAGAAATTTTGTCTTTAGGTAACAGTGATATGACTCCACAACATTGTTTGTCTCCTGATTTTCATGGGGAAAATCCTAACAACCTTTGACCCACATCCCTAATTGCATAAAAGTTGGGTTAATGAAGATATTTCATCCATATTTCAAACCAAAAAGAGATATGTAACTTAGGAGTTTTTAAACTTACAAATCTTGTCACCAGCAACCCAATTCTTGTGGAAGTGGTCTAGGAACTTCTCCTCATTAGCGAATTTGTTGAATAAAACATTAATTGAATTGCTCACTTCAACACTGGAATAATAATTCATAATTAAACCCAAATCACTAAGCATTTCTTTTGCTATTTCTAGATTACTTCCCAATCGATTCACATTTTTTATCCATGCTCGATGTACGTGCCAAACACAAAATATAACATTGCACCTTGTGATTCTCCTGCCAAATTCAATTCATTGCAAGCATGTTATTTTTGTAATAAATACAATTTGTACTGTAAAATAAGAATATTGAAGTTACCTTAAAGCACTGATTTCAGCCAATGCATCATCAACCATGAAAGCATTAATTTTCCAACAATGATCAACTTGGTGGCACCTATGCATGATCTTCTCCAACCATAGCGAAATGTCATGTGATGTATTACATGATGCCACCACCCATGCAACTAGCACCCCACTTTGTTACTCATCAATCAAACACCATGAGTGTGTACAATTGATACTATCACATTCAAAATAGATATGAAGTCAACTTTAGATCATCAATTATTATTAATCAAATTATTGTACTAGATAAATCATTCTTAATACACTCACCCCATACTAATTCGTGTTGAATGTCGAATCCATCGATATTAGGCTATTATTCGATAGCTTCACCATGGTCTCCAACACCCACTTCATCTGATTCCAACTATAAAAGGGACATCTCCACCATTAGGATTTTGATAGAATAAAATCATTTGGGTGTTTCCTATAACAAAGTTTCACACTCATTTCATCCTTCTTATGCAACTAATAATTTCCTTTCATTAGAAAATTATATATGTTAACAACATTTTTCCTACACAAAAATAAATCTCTATCTCCAGCTGCAGCATCCACGTCAATATATATTTTTAACATGCATTTTGCAAACAGATTAAACTGGAACATCCAAGAAGAAACAACTCTCTACATAGGAAATGATGTCCCTTGATAACTTTGGTTGATGAAACACCCTAGCATGACCCGAGGTGTCCTCCTAGCCATAGCAAGGCCATCCTTAGCTATCTACATGCCCATACATGTTATATGTTATTATCACAATCTCATGGATTTGAACCATAATTTTTACAATGAAATGGCATTGGCGTCCCCCATTTTTCACAAATGAGTATTTTCGCTTCATTTCATCTTGTCCCCTTATGTCATCAGGGCCATATGAACAAGCATAGTCACATAAAAAATTTTGGAAACTAAATACATATGATTCCATGAAAACTGATGAATCACTATTAATACCAACATATATATGTAGGATTTCTAAAAAAAATTACACTTCATATATCAAGGAAGCAGTGGGCCTTGAGCCTAGGCATTTGTTTTGTACCTGGGTGAAAGAAAATGGAGCATCTGGGTTCATTTCCTCTCCTCTAATAAAGTCTCCCATTCTAGTTGAAGGTATTTTTTCAATCTGATCATACAAGTCAATCTGTTTTCCTTGTACAAGAGACCAATCTAAATCTCACCTAGAGAAGATGAGCCTTTCTTTAGGGTTTTGCACTGGAAGGGAAATTATTGACTCCCATTTCACTTGCTTCACCATTTTTTTGACCTAATTTCATTGCTGCAATAGTTAACTAGCGATTTTCTGCAATGATTGACCAGTGAGTTGGCACAATGGTTGTCCAAATGGTTGACCTCTTCTTATAAAAGGGTCTAAATAAATTGAGCAGTGGTAAACAAATTAAATGGGGTGTGGTAAAAAAATTATTCAGGGATTGTCACTTAAAAAAACACATACATTCAGTTAAAAAACATACATTCACTATAAAAAACATACCAATTTTTCGTTGACTGAATAAATCCTTCAGTAGTGGTCCAGTGAGGGCTTTCATTCCGTTGAGTGAGTAACAGGGAGGACAATGTTTCTTTATTCAGGAATTCCCACTTAAAACAAACAGTGACATTCTCACTTAAAAAAATAGATACTCGCTTAAAAAAACAAACTCGGTCTCCATCAAGTGAGTAACTCCTCCGTTTTTTTGTCGAGTGATAGATTTCAATCCGATTGGTGTTGGTGTGTAAAATGGGGTGACATGAGTATTTGATTATAGGAGCTATACAGGGGAGGCTCGATTGAATGCAACATAGTTCATGGCACCTTGGCTGGCGTCTTCCCGTCGACTGGTTTGCAGGTCCTTGTTCATCCAGCTCGAGGAACACGGGAAAATATTTGCATTCATGGTTGCCCCCGTGTGTAGGTGAGGGGAAACGGAAATGATGACTAAATACTAAAATACAACCTTCAAAAAGTAACGCCATGGGACGGAGATGGGGAGGGGGCCATGGGACTCGCATTCGCCAGAGGGACTCACCGGTCACTAGGGGCGCAAAACCCAAAGGGTGTTCCGTCGAACGGTTAGCTTACTCCATATTTTTTAATTAAATTAAATAAGCATCATAAAACAAGAAGTCTGCATAAATTTTCAATCTTTTTTTTTATAGATTTTGAAAAATGGCATCTCAAAATTTTCAATTTCTCTAGATTATCAAATCTTTTGAATTCTAAATATTGAATTATTCTTTAAAATTTTAACACTATAATTTTACATGTGTAAAAAGTAGTTTCGCTGGTTAGGATCAGTCTTTTATGCAAAAAGAAATAAATAAAAATTATTAAATGTATGAATAAATTCATAGTTCTAATAATGAAACACATTTGAATATGAGTAAGGTAAATAAAGAAAGTGATTAATGGACTAGATAACTTTGGAGCAAAATAGAAATAAGTGTATAGATAATTTTGGATGAAACATTAACCCAACATCATTGTTTGTTACAAAAGTTAAGAGTTTATTAAAATGTGTTTGTTCACATTTTATTTTATCTTTAGCTTATAAAACCAAATAAGAAAGATAAATTACAATGTCTAGTATATTTATATTAAATAATGTATATAAGATATAAATAAAATAAATAATTTTTTTAAAAGCTAACTATTGTAACAATCTATTTATTTAACTTTAAATTTATATTCATCCTAATTTAACTACAAATAAATTACCATAACTATCTATGGTAGAATTTCTATGTCGAAAAAATCAAATTAATATGAAGTATAGCCTAGCAAAGAATTTGTATGTAATAAAATATCTCATATAAACAATTATGATATCTAATATATTAAAATAAAAAAAATTAGTTACATATAGGCTTAAGTGAGTGCAAAAGATTCCTAAAAATTATGCATCATGATTTAAAATTTAATTGTGAAAATATATAATATAAGGTTGATTGAAGAAAATGATTCAACCAAGTCAATTCAATAAAAAAAAAAAATCAAGGCAAAAATATGAAGAAAATTAGAAAATAAAAAATAATATAATGTGTAGTGTTTGCTTTTGTTTTTTAAATCAACCAATTTCCATGCTCAATAATAGTAATGGAATTTTTTTTGGAAAATAAAATATTAATTGTAGAAAAAACCATAAATTGGAAAAAATAAAATCAATAATTAATTTATAACGATACTTGGTGATTATAAGTTTTTTTGTATTGTTTTATTTTTTTTATTTTAAACCACATAAAATTAGTCATTCACCAATCAAAAATTAGAAATTCAAATTTTAAAAATTAGCAAAAATTTAATAAATTTTCTAAATAGTTTCTACAAATTTAAAAAAAAAAATCAACCAAAATAACTACAATATACTTTTCCTTCCACAATTATAATAATGTGAAAACCATAGTTTCCTTTGGCGGGTATAATAATGTGAAAGCCATCGTTGTAAATTTAAGCATGTTTCGAGATCGGAGATGGGAATAGCTTATTCTCACAAGTTAGGTCTTTTTTCATGTGTATTTATATGTCTGTATGTATGGTTAAGGAGTTTTATGGGTAAAAAACTAAAATTATTAATATCAATAATTTTATGTTCCTTTCATTCTGTTAAGGACCCATTGGACCCCAAGAGCATGAAAGGCTTTTATATGATCTCATGTTCTTGTGGTGCTCCCTATATTGGATAAATTGGTCGTTCTGTTAATAAGAGAATTAAAGAGCATGTAGCTAATAGTAGATATTGTAGAACTAAGTCCTCTTCTTTGGAAGAGCATGCGGTGAAGACTATGCACCATGTGTGTTAGGAGGAGTCCATAGTCATTGCTAAAGTTGATCATTTCTATCACCACAAACTCGAGGAAGCTATTGAAATAGAGAAAATATCTCGTTCGTTGAATAGGGATGACGGGTGGAAGATTAGTAGGTGTTGGATCCCTTCGCTCCATTCATAGCATTTCCTTCTTTTTTTCTCTATTTGTCCCTTTTTATGTTTTCTATTTTAGTTTTGTTTGATTTTGTGGTTGATTTCTTCCCCACACTCTGGCTGAAGATCAAGATGTCATCCAAATACACCACCATGAATGAGTTGGTGAAGGGTCTCAAGATATCTTCCATAATCCCTATGAAGGTTGCGGGGCATTCGTCAACCCGAAAGGCATGACCATCCATTTCAAAAGGAACTCATTGGATTTGAAGGAAATCCTCCACACATCGAAGGGTTTGATTGGTACATGGTGATACCCGGACTCCAAGTCAATCTTGCTGAAATATTTGCCCCCCTTAAGCTAGCCCATAAGATCATGAATCTGTCGGATTGGATACCTATTCTGAACAGTGATCTTGTTCAATGCTTGATAGTCAATACAGAGTCTCCAGGTCTCCTCCTTATTTTGTACCAACACGATCAGGATCCCACACGGTGATGAACTTGGGCTCATGTGCCCTTTCTACAACAACTCTTAAATATTCCTCTTGATTTCATTGTTCTCTAGAACATAGCATCGATAGATCGGTCCATTGGGCAGCAACGCATCTAAGGTCAGATGAATGGAATTCTTGACCTAATAGTGTAGATGTACTGCTATGGGTGAGGTGAAGATATCCCTGTACTCCTCCATGACCTTGTCCATATGTTGTTGTTATGCAGAGAAGCCTTATATATAGGTCATGGCCACAACCTTCTTCTTTCCTTGAGGGCGAATCATAAGGAAAACAAATTTACTGATCTGGGAAATGATCTTACTGCATTGTTTCACAGTGATAAAAGAGATGGTGGTATGTGGTTCTATCTCTGGTATCCTATATAACTTTACCAAAAGTAATAATAATAGTATGGTGCCTAGAACCATACAAATCATGTCACTTCCATAAGTATGATTGTCCTAATAATACACAACAAACTTCAAGAGGAGAAACATCACATAATACATCATCTGTGAAGGGATTGATTTTGTAGGGAAGGAGCCACTACTGGCTAACACAGAGATCTCGCCCTTGGCAAAGCCACCCGATGGTGTACAATTCTAGGTGTGATGTGGTCGATAGGCCCAACTGCTTCATGACCTCTGCTGAAATGGGGTTCTTTTGCCTCCCACTATCGAAAATGAAATACAACGAAGAACCATTCACCCACATCTATGAGTGGAAGAGGCACTCCCCCTCCTCTGGATCTTCAGGCTCATTCTTCTGGATCTTCATGGTGGAAACAGTGGCACTAGGCTCAGGTTTAATAATTCTCTTTCCTTTTTCATTCCCCTCGTCGAGTTCTAACTCAGAGTTGGAACATGCATATGATTTAGAAGCCTTTAGCTCGGCCACCAGTGACTGCTTGGCCTGCCACTCACTTGTGTTGTGAGTGGGGCTATGGATCTCACACCATTTCCCTGTGTCCTTATTTGTATTCGTGGTATTTTTCTATGCTTACAGCTTCGGCAGGTTGTCATGCTCACCCCACCTTTTATTTTTCCTTTGTTATGCGACTTGGAGGCACTTTTCCCTTGCTTCGGATTCACAGATCCAAAGTATCGCTTCTTCTGTTCAAGTTTCTGCTCGAACTTAACAGTGTATCATTAGGCAACGTCGAGCGAAGAGATGTCTAGGAACTCCTTCTCATCCTAGATGTACTTGTGTAGATAGTCGTGGAACTTGAGTACCAACTTTCGCTTAAAATCCATAATACCCAACTTCGTGCAAAAGGTATGAAAAATATATGTGAACTTTAGCACATGTTGGTCCCTTCCATGTCGCAACGTGGTCCACTTTATGTATTTATCTTTCCCGATAGGTTAATACTGCTCTTCGATGGTGTCTCGAAAGGAATTCCAAGTGGGTTTGGGTGTCCCTCTTCTCATAGTAGGTTTCCCACCAGTCCTTGAAGTGGGGGAAGGCTTTAAGGAGTGCAAAAGTAATATTTTTCCTGTTGGAAAAGTCATGAACCAAGAAATTCCCTTCTACTGGATTTAACCATTTATCTATGACATACACATCTATCTAAACTTCAGATATTGGGATTTCAAATTTAACTTGTACCTTAAAGGGAGTGGTGCTCCCAGGGTGGCTACTGAAAAAATATGTGTTGCATGTGGGTAGTCATCGAAGGATCTAGGAAACTTTGTCCATAATCGCATTCCTCTGTCGCTTGAGGGCTTCTTCGAGTAATATTTTGAAAATATCCCCTGCTCCTTTGTCTTTCTTTTCTTCCAGCATGGGATAGCATTGGGGATTGTGAGGTTGGTCTTGCAAGGGTTCAACCTGTTTGAGCCCTAACTCCTTATACCCTAACCTCTTTGGGGACATGAAAAGAAAAATAGAGAAAGAGTAAAATTCTTTGATACCACTGATTTGAACTTAAACAATAACCCAAAAAAATATAGATATAACCACAAATATAGAGATGTAGCAGAAATAACACTTCCTTTCATTAATACCAAAGAACTGAAATATGCCTACAAAAAATATGGAAATAAACTAGCTCGGACGATGGTAGCTTATCTCTGAGAAGATATGTGGTGGCTACATGCCTCTAAACTATGTTACAATGAGGCTCAAGGGCCTTTTTATTATTGAACAGCAAGGGAAAACCCTAAAAAACCAAAACCATAACCCCAGGAGATTGGGTGTTAAGAGTTTGTGGGCCATGTTGGGGTTAGTTGGGCAGCCAAATTTCGAGACTCATAACTTGGTTATATTATCTTCATTTGGAGCGTACAATACATCGTTGGAAATATATCTCTGATTACTATAGGATTTTCCGCATTTCCCTTCCTATGGCTACGATTTTGTTGCGAACCTCAAAAAAATCTCATTTAGGGGGTCAAAATTGCTCCAGAAGTTTAGAACCTGAAAAACAATTAAAAATAGTGAATGTTGTTGTAAACAAGGAAACTGATGAAACTGACTAGAGGTCTAAGTGGAATAGGTGGGTGGCCACCAATATCCACTTGGATAAAATATTCTTTTTTATTTTTGGAAGAAGATGGATAATATAAACAAAAAATTTCAAGAAGATAATGTGGATGTCACATCTCTTGGAATAATTATTGACCATGCATTAAATACTCTTAAAATATATTTCTGTAGACTAGATTCTTCTGCAGAATGTGTTGTACACCTCACTAAATTTTTGAAATACTGTGTTTATTTTTTAGTAGCTTGGGAGGTACTACAAGCAATAGGGTTCAGGGTTTGGAGTTTGGAGCACCATAGGAGTCACTTGTGGGCTTGGAACCCAAGGTTGGGGTTTTTCACCCATCGATGTTTAGGCCAAAACCATGGAGAATTTTGGATATGTGATGGATGGATATGATAGAGGATGACAAGGAGAATCCAATGCTTCAAGAATCATCGAAATTTGAGATGTCCTTGTTGAGATATGAATTTTTGATGTTGACAATGGGTTTTTGGGCATTCAAGTCATGTAGGCTTGAAGTGATTTGTCCAAAAAAAAATTATATTCATGGAGCCCTTCTTATGTGTATAAATAGAAGGTGATGTGATGTTATTTCATCATCCAAGTGCATCAAGTCTCATCATATACATATTTGAGACAAGCGAATTAATAGAAGACCTTGACGTGGGAATGGGGAGCCATTCTAGGGATGTTTGGGTCTCTCTACAGGTCTGAATTAATTGTAGGAGGGAGGTCACATTTCAAGAGGGAGTTTTAGGATTGTTTTAAGTGTATTTTGATGAAATTTTTATCTCCTTTCTAGGTTGCAGCCCTAACTGTCAATTATGAGTAGGTCGTGGGCCTAAATTGTACCCTGTACAAGAGGGTTGAGGGTTTTGTTGTAACCAGTTTCAGCTGTAGAGGATACAGGGAGGAATTTTGGACTTGTTTGAGGGCTAGTTGAAGCCCTATCCTACAATGAGTTGGACAGCAAAGGTTTGGATGGAGGCCGCATTTAATAGGATTTTTTTTTGGCATGTTTAAAAGGGTTGTTACTAAGTGACAAGTTCCCTAACCAGAAAATAACTATATAATACTGAATATAACCTCAAAAAAGGTATGTATTGATGAATAATTTAGTGATTTGATGCTAGGGAGGCTATCTTAGTCTTTGGACGGATATGTAGCCTGTGTTAGCCAATTGTTGAGGTTGACTTGGGTGGTTGGAAATGATCATATTTGGATCAAGACCTAAGTGATAGCTCAAATTTCAAAGTGTTCAAAAGTGTGCCAAACCTGAGTGACCAGATAGATCTCGTCTTCTTGATTCCAGTGCCATGAACAATTTGAAAAACCGACACCGTATGAAGAAGTTATCACAATTTGAAAAGTATAGTAAACTACAAATTTTGACATTTGACCAGGGTTGACTGGGAAAAGGTACAAAAAAAAAAAGGAATATTCTAGGGAAAATTCCTTAGAATATTCCCTCGAAATATTCCTTTCGAACCAATTGCAGGAGGACATATGGCGCAATCCTATTTGATGTATGGTTTTTGAAGGGCCAATTATAGGGTGACACGTGGCTGGCCCTAAGGCTACCACATTTCCCTGAGACTGCATTACAAGATTTTGGTTGCGTCTATAGGAGTTGACCCCGCTAACTCCTATCGGGCGTGTACAGGCTCTACCATCTGGGCTACAGGTGTGACTTAACCATATCGTTCTCACGCTCTATTTAACGTTTGAAACTTAAACCTTTGGGGGTTGGGACCGCCGGCGATCCCAACCTACCAGCAGTCTCGTGAGACTGTTCACATGACATTACAATAAACTCTACAGTTTATGTCAACCACCAGTCATCTAACCGCAGACTCCGCAACATTTTCCTTGTCACATGGCAATGATCAGTGCAATACCTCTAACAGTTCACAAACTCCGCAACATTTATTATTATGGTTTTGAATTGTCACATGCCATGGTATATTGCTATTTCTCCACACATTTTATATGCAATGGTCTCTGCAAACCCAACATCAACCCGAAGTTCAATTTTTTAATTGCCTTTTCCGCCTATGGTACCGTCGATAGTTGCGGTCACATCGTGGATTGGGGTTGGCATGTGGCCACCCAAACCACTAATGATAAATGCTAACAGATAATCCAGAGGAGGTTTTTAGAGTGCCCAAATTTAGGTGGAATCACTATTTTGACTCCAGTTAAGTGGATTCCTCCACAATTAGTGGAGCTTTCCTAGGTGTAACTGAGAAAATGAGTAGGAGACTCAATTTTCGACCATTATGAGAGTGTGAATAGTCAATTTTGACTTTCTTGGACATTACATAGCCATTGGTGAGGTTTTCAGAGCCATCAAAGAACTTCTGAACATGATTTTTTCTTCAGATAATTTCCAAGGGCCACCAAGAGCTAGCAGGAGAATGAGGCCTAGCTAGGACAGCCAGTGACCATTATCAGCAAACCAATAGTTTATTCTGACTATCCTAAACCTTATAAATCTAATGGAAGTATTTTCAAAAGCATTTGGAGACTGATGACAGCCGATATGCTACAAATAATTTTTCAGTGAGTCTAGAGCCACAGGGTGCCACCAAGTGTTGGAGGTGTAACCAGAGTAGCCAGAGGCCTTTTTCAGCAAGTGAATAGTCTATTATGACTATTTTGGACATTCTGAATCCATTGGAGGGATTTTTAGAGCCATTTGGATACTTATAGAGTAGAATAATCCACATGGAAGTTTCTGAGTGCCTAGGGCCAACAGGAGTTGGAGGCCTAGATTGGGAGCCATAGCTCATTTTCAGCAAAAGAACAACATTTTTTGGATGTATGTTATATGCTAGAGACAGTAGAAATGGTTTCAGGGATATAAAATTACTTCTAAGGGATTGTTTGCCACAGAGAATCTCAGGGAAGCTTAAGGGCACCAATAGAAGAGGTCAATTCAAAGGGAGCCTAGGTCCATTCCAGAGACTTAGCAATAATTTCAGGGGTATGATGGTATTCTAAACCCATTGTTATAGTTCAAACAACCATTGGAGTTAAGTAGAAACTTTTAAAATAAATTAACCATCTTAATCCCAAAGAGCCAAGTCAATTGACGAAGGCTCAAGGAGACGTAGCCCACGACATTTGGGTGAACTCCTTTATCAAATTTGTTGTTATGTGTTGAAAATTAATTTTTTGCAATTTATGCTTGTTGTACATTCTTTTAGTCAGCAAAAACAAATTTTTAATTACTCAAACATAAATACTTAAAATAGTTTAAAACACATACACCTGATTCAAGTATTCAATTCCGTACTATCAAGTATAAGCAAGACCTTAATTTGTTTTTAACTGAGTGGGAGGTGCTTGCATAGCATAAAATTTTAGCCACCCATTTTAGATCGGGTTTTATCAGAGCACTAGGTTGCTTTCTTGACAGAGTACAAGGTTGCTTGCTTGCTTTTTTGACTTGAAAGGTGTTTTACAGTGCAAATAATTTAACTGTTTGTAAATTCACTGATGGTTACAAGTTTGAGCTTGATAAAGGTGAAGGGGAGCTATTTCTAGCTAAGTCCATAAGAGGACAAGAAGGAAGAAGTCTGAAAGCATCCTCCTTACCCAAAGGACCTCAAGGAAACCCTTGAAGCACAAGAGCGATTGTTTGCAAAAAAAGGTTGCTAAAAGAAGAGATACAAGCTGCAGAAAAGAGCTTGAATCTACAGCCATATTGTTAAGAAGCTTTGTCAATTGTTTTTTTTTAATTTTTGAATTGTTGTTGAATTTCTTTAATTCATTTACATAATGATGACAAATTCATCAAGTGAGGTTTCTAAATCCTCCAATTTTACAAGACTCTTTGATGAAGAGATGAAGTGGGACTTCTACATCCTGAAGGATATGGTGCAAAGTCTGTATGAATATGGAAAGGAAAGCACTAAACTTCATGAGAAATTGGTTGCTATGAAGCAAGAGAAAGAAGGACTACTTCAAAGAATGCATGAGATGGAGATGCAGCTCCATCATTCCCAATCAGCCTTAACCAAACACATGCTTCAAGCAGAGGTAAATCACTCAAATTTGTCTTCAATTTCCACTTCAGATAGATGTGTAGGTTCATTTGAAAAACACACTAGATGTATAGGGTCCAAATTGATGTTAAAATTGGGCTATGAAGGCAAGAGTCTAGGAAAACATGCACAAGGCATGATAGAGCCTATTATGGTTGAAGAAAGGCCTAAGAAGTTTGGTCTAGGCTATGTTCAATCTTATGGCGAAAACTCTATAGCCATGAAGGAACTTGAGACAGTTTCAAGAAGAAATTTTATTGCAAGTTCAAAACCACAAACATGTCAAGTTTGTATTCAAGATGTCTGCCATTGTTTGAAGCCTATGTTGCAACAAGATGTTTGTAGACATGTAGCTTATGGCAAGCAAGAGAGTTCTTACAGCTATCAAGACATGAACACTGATGTTGGTATTCAAAATAAATCTGGAACCTCTTCAATTTCATCTCCTCTAGAAGGTAAAAAGTATGGACATGCAAAGCAACATTTGGTGCATAATTCTTCCCATAGTCAAGTTGTTTTTTATTATGTTAAGCATGAAAAAACTACATGCATGAATGGAAGAAAGAGTTGTTGTTCCTATTGTGGTTTGTGTAACCATGAAGTTTCAAAATGCTGGAAGAGGATGAAGGCATACAGGAAACAGATGAAGCGAAGGCAACTTGAACAAAATATGCAAAAGACTTGCACACATTGACAGAAGAAGGGAAATTTCATTGCCCAATGTTGGACACTGCATCCAACCAATCATCCCAAGAATTTGAAGCAAGAGAATAAAAATACTAGCGAAAATGGAACCAAAGATTCTATCATCGATGTGAGACCAAACGTTTCACAAGAAGAAGATTTTCAGCAAGAAAAATCCCCATGGAAGTGGCTTGGTAAGAAGTGGTTTGACTTCTTGACCCAGTAAGACATACATTCATTTGTACATATGCAAATTTCAATCATGTATGCATGTATTTCTGTTGAAAACTTATGTTTGTATGAGCCACCTTTGATCAATGATCAAGGAAATGATGTTCAACTACCTTCTATTGAATATTTCTCGCCAGAAATTTCTGAATGAGTTCAAGGAAGATACAACTCTTGACAGCAGGACAAGAGCACCCAAGAGGGGAAGTGTTGACTACCTTTGGGTTGGGCTCAAAGGAACTAACCAAGCAAGGCAAAGTGGATGGAGGTTTGAAAGTTGAGGGAGCTGTACTCTCATATACTGAACAGGTAATCAAGTCTTTTAGGATCTAAAATATTCCCAATGGGGAGGAGTGATCATATTTGGATCAGGACCTAAGTGATAGTTCAAATTCCAAAGTGTTAAAAAGTGTGCCAAACTTGAGTGACTGGATGGATCTCGTCTTCTTTATTTTGACACCGCGAATGGTTCGAAAAACTGACACTGTATGAAGAAGTTATCGCGTTTTGAAAAGTCCAGTAAACTGCAAATTTTGACATTTGACCAAGGTTGACGAGGTAAAGGTATAGTCAGCAAAAAGGAATAATCCAGGGAATATTCTTGTAATATTACTCAGAATATTCCCCCGTAATATTCCTTTTGGGCCAATTGTAGGAGGAAATGCGGTGCAATCCTATTTGATGTATGGTTTTTGAAGTGCCAATTAAAGGGAAACACATGGCTAGCCCTAAGGCTGCCACGTATCCTTGAGACTGTGTTACAAAATTTTGTTTGGGTCTGCAAGAGTCGACCCCTCAACCACTCGCCATGCATGTACAGGCTCTACCATCCGAGCTACAGGTGTGACTTAACCATATCGTTCGCATGTTCTATTTAACGTTTGAAACTTAAACATTTGGGGGTTGGGACCATCGATGGTCCCAAATCACTAGCGGTCACGTGAGACTATTCACATGACATTACATTAAACTCCGCAGTTTATGTCAACCACCGGTCATCTAATCATGGACTCTGCAACGTTTTCCTTGTCACATGGCAACAGTCAGTGCCATACATTCGGGTGAACTCCTTTATTAAATTTGTTGTATGTGTTGATAATTAATTTGCTGAAATTTATGCTTGTTGTACATGATTTTAATCAAAAAAAAAAAAAAAATTAATTCCTCACACATAAAGACTTCAAACAATTTAAAACACATACACCTGATTCAAGCATTCAATTCTACACTATCAAGTATAAGCAAGATCTTAATTTGTTTTTAACTGAGTGAGAGGTGCGTGCATGACATAACAAGTCAGCCATCCATTTTAGATTAGGAAAGCTCAATAAGGAGTAGATCTTACAGTGAACGGATTGGGGACCATTGGACTAGTATATGGCAGTGTGTTGGTAGCCCAAATTAGCCCTAGAGTAGCATAAAAGAAGCACATTGATTGTTTCTTGATTGGGTGAATAATTGACCCTAATGTCTAGCTCTTTGATGGACGCAAGAAGTTACTAGATTGGTAGATTGGAGCTCAGGGATTTTCCAGCCTAGAAGAGTAGATTGGATTAGCCTGTGTTCATTGTAGCAGACGTGAATTGCAACAGTGATAGGTGGCAGCCCTCCTGGAGACTCTATGTGTTGTATCTTGATGGACTATGGTGCACTAAAGAGTAGAATGGGAGCAAAGGACTGATGAGACAAGATACAACAAACAAGTTGTAACGATATTGTTAGTTTATCTTGTATTCTTGTAGTTCTAGATAATTGACGACCATTATCCCTTGTATGGGAGCCCTATACTTTTGTATTATTCAACTGGTTTAATATAACGAATATTGGGTTGATGTACATATTTGTACAATATTCTAAAAAAAGTTTTCTATACTTGTGCTTGTATGATTTATTGCTTTACATTGGTCTGTTGTGAAAAGTAGCTTTATTGAGATTCTTGGTTTGGTAGTGTAAGATATTATAAGATTCTATCCTAGACCCAAGATCATGGAAATTAAACATGGTTTCAAAGCATGTTTGAGCTACTTTGAAAGATAGTGAATCATCAAAGTGGACAAAAAAGCACATCTTAAAAGGGAGTTGGTCACATTGTAGGTGAAGGGATTGTTGGAGTTCCAGTGTTTTGTCCAGATTGGCAAGACCAAAAGACTAGATAACATCAGAACCACTTTGTGGCCCTAGGATCTATCGCTCCTGGACCCGGAGAGGGATCTCTCCAACAAAGAAAATAATGATGTATCTTTGAAGCTCAAAATGAGGTATTAGGCTAGGTATGAAGCACAAAGGGGGGTTTAAAATGATTTGGTTGGTTGTTGGGTTGGTCATGAGATCCTTAACTGAGAAGGTTATGGAATGAAAGGGGCAGAGCAGTAGGAAGTTTTGGTAAAAGAGGATAGGTTAATAATGTGCCATCCATTGGGCTATGGAGTCATGAAAGGAGATTACTTGCATACAACTAGCCAAGGCTTTCATAGGGAAAGTCATCTACACTAAAGGATCTTCTAAATAGATGGTGGAATGGGACAATAAGGAGTGAAGGAGAGACACAAAGGGAAACTTAAGATTAGACCAGAGGTCATCTAACTCCAGATCTGCTTCAGCATACTCTCAAAGGATAAATACTTAAGATTTAAAACACAGAACTAGGCCTGAGATCATAGAAGGACTTTTAACCCTCAATGCTTTGACACTAGCTCATGGGATCTTTGAAAGGCCAATCTATTTGAAAAGGACCACAGTGGATAGGGCTCACACTAAATCCCCAGTATCCCAATTCTTCCAGCTCGAACCCAACAATAACAACTAAGCAGCAAACCCGAATTCACACATCAGCTAGCAGTGAAATAACAAATACTACAATGGTTAAATTACATGAATTTTATCTTAGATTCATTATCAGCAGAAAAACATCAAGGATAAGAAGAGCAATGGGAATTAAGGTACCATGCAGGGGTATATCTTAAGCCCGATTTATTGATTCTTATAGGAGAATAAATGGACAGCATGAATAATGTAATAAAACAATGCAATAAGAAAACATCACCCATAATATAGACCAGGATCCTGTGAAATTTGTTTGATTAATTGATGTGCAAAAAAAATCACATACACTGAGCTCAATGGCTGATTACAGTCCAAACTTTCTCCTCCCAGCCTACTACATTACAAACTACTCAGCTATTTTCCCCAAAACTATTCTAACAGTCAAAAATGAATCCTTCTAACAACAACTACAACAACAACAACCTTTACAATATGTTCTTTAGGGGTTCTTATAGGAGATTGGATAGTGGGAGTAGATGACGTACATTAAATCGATTCATTAAGACAGAGTGGAGGAAGTGTCCATGCCCACTCTGCTTAATGGCTCTGCATGCTGTGTGTACTCTGTAGTCTGGTTTGGAGTCTCTATCAGGTCAATATTGACCATCGGATGTGTTCTTTACAATCCTTTCTAGCTTGTAGGGCACTCTGTTCTGTCTTCTAAAGCAAGTAATGTGACTGAAGGTCTTCTAGGCCTCCATGCTTCCATTATTGCTGTCGTGAAAGTCTTTGGAAGCTTTCTGTCATGAAATGGTTTTTAGGAACTCGAGGAGGCATGGGGAATTTCTGTAGGAAGGTGTACTTTCTGAGTAAAGTACTGTTGATGTTGAAACACAGATATGGCTTGTTTCATGTGCTCTTTAATCTTCAAACTGTGCCTTAATTCTTTGAATACGGGATAAAAATCATTAATCTTCAATATCGAGTGGTAATCCCTTTAATCCATGCTGCTAATACACTCGCCGCTACTGTACTGGTCTCTTTGTGTTCTGAATCACCGTGGTTGTGATTATGAAAAATAGAGTGAATTCATCACTCTATGAAACCCTGCACAATAAAATAAACTAATTATAAAATCTAGGGGGTGGCGGAAGCAATGCTGTGGAGGCCCGGAGGGATAGTGGTGCAATTGTGGAAACAGTGGCTACAATGGAGGAAATGGTGAAAAACAGTGGAACGAGAAGAAACAGAGTGAAAGGAAGTTTGGTCTGAAAATGATTCGCAGACCGTTGTATGAGATGAAACAGTCGTGATCAATGGCCAAGATTAGATGAATGAAAGGGTTAAGAATAAATCAGGCGGAGAAGTAATATTAGTGTAAAGCCCAAAGTTTTAAGTTTCAGGCGAATACAAAGGAATTTTATGAAAACGCCATGAAAGAGGCTTGATGTGGGACCCGGCCATGGGCGGAGGGAGATTTAACCTGGACCGTCAGATCTCAGGAGGAGATCGATGGTTGCAATGACCCGATGGGGTTTTGTGGTCGCGCAATGAGAAAAGTGTGAATGGAGCACTAGACGCAATGAGGGTCGTTGATCAATATAGAGCAACGGTCGAGATCTGCTAATGGAATTTTGGGGGCGAGAAGTGGGGAAGTGGTTTTCCTGAGGAAATAGTGGTTTTCACGCGGCAAAAGGCAGGTGAGGCATTTTTTTCTTTTCGAACGCGATATGGGTCTTTGGCTAACACGTGGCTTTAGAAAACTGCCCATATCGCGTAAATTCTGACTGTTAAAGCTTGGATGCAAAACCTGCACGATATTGTTGTGGGTCGTTGGATCTAGGACTGTGATATCCAACGGTGATGGAGGAGCGCGATATGGGGACGTGCACGGACAGTAGAGTGGGGGCCAACAGAAGGTGGTTTCATTGTGGACTATCTTATCTATGCAGTGGATGGTTGAGATCTGGAGAGAGAGAATAAAGGCGAAGGCTGTGGTTAGTGGGTGGGAGTAATATAGGCTGTTGGATCCAAAGGATTGGATGGCAGAGATCCAATCGGAGGGAGAGCGATGGAGGGAAAACTCTAATGGGCGATGGTTGCGATTGGCTCTAGACTGTTGGATTATTTGCAGATCAACGACTGTGATTGGGTCGGAGGGTGACCAATCGGGGAAGAGGGGTGGAGCAGGAAGAAATTTGGGCCGTAGGATCAGAATGGATGGACGGCTTAGATTCAATCAAGGATCAGCCAATTGGGGCATCAAGAGGGTGGCATAATAAAAGTTCTGATTGGCGATGGAGGCGATGCTGCGATAGCCGTCAGATCGCTTTAAGATCAATGGTGGAGATTTCCCTTCGAGGATTACATAGGAATGTTAAGGAGCACGATGAAAAATGTGCAGGCCATCAGATCTATTAAAATCGATGGCTGATATTTCTCCCGAGTCTAACAGACCAACACTCCATCACATCTAGGATTTTCTGTTTAACAAAAAAATGTGCTCCCCATGGAACCTCTGATTGTGATAAGCGCCCAGGGCTTAAGATCTTGGTCTCGAGCGTAGGGCATATGGGAAAGTGGTTAAGGGGGCTAGCCGAAAAGGGGCTTAGCCTGTTATAAATAAAAAGTGGGTTTTTGGCCTAATTTCAATGCATTTTCAAGCCAAAAGAGGGATTCGGTAGGGAGAATGAGGGGCCATTAAACCAAACAAAGGGTATTTGAAGGGTTTAAAAGGGGATTTAGGATGATTTATAGGGTAAGTGGGGAATTAAGGGAGAAGAAAAAGGTGAGGGAAACAGAGGTTTAGTGGGAATGAAATAGGGGGAAATGGAGGCCTTTTGGGCATTTTCTTCACAGAAACAGAGAGGCTTTTTAACTGGAAACAGTAGTGAGGATTTATCAAAGTAAAAAGGCACAAGGAGGCTTCAAGGATGATGTGTTTTCAGAGGAAATGCATTCCTTCAAGGCTCAAAGAACAATTTAGCCCCCTGTTTGCTTGTCAAAAAATTCACAGGGGGCTAACAATGGCTCCACATGGGGATGGCATCTTCTTGAAGGTGTCAAGAATTCAGAAAATGATCTTTGGTGTAGGCCATGTGCTTGGTACTTGACACGTCCATTTCTTTCTTGGATCAACTACCACAAATCCTGAAGACATCATATCAGCAGAAATGCTCTCCCAAACAACTACCTACCCATACTAGTCCTAACATTTTTCTTCTGGGTTCATTTGGACTTGCAGACCCTTTACATCATCAATTTTTACAAGCAGGAAAAATAAACCTATTCTACTTTCTGCCCTTATTACTCCATGAGACCAGATTAAACTTTTGGCCTCATAGTTTCTCTACCTAAACTAATGTCTGCTAGGATTAAACTGTCTAGCAGACTTCTTCTCTACATTCTAAGACAAAAATTGAAAAACAGTCTAGCCAGGATTAGACTGTCTGGCTGCTGTGGATCCAAGGCATAAAGACAGCTGCACATGGACTGAAAACCTTGCAGAAATTTAAAACATCTGACAGCAGCCAGATAGTCAACCCGACATCAAACCAGAGTTCCAGTTTTTAACTGCAGTTTCCGCCTATGGTACCGCCAATAGTTGCGGTCACTGCGTGGATTGGGGTTGGCATGTGGTCACCCCAACTACTAACGATAAATGCTAATAGCTAATTTAGCAGAGGTTTTTAGAGTTCCAAAATTTAGGTGGAATCACTATTTTGACTCTAGTTAAGTGGAGTCCTCCACAATTAGTAGAGCTTTCCTAGGTGTAACTGGGAAAATGAGTTGGAGACTCAATTTTCGACCATTCTAAGAATGTGAATAGTAAATTTCAACTTTCTTGGACATTCCAAAGCTATTAGTGAGGTTTGGAGAGCCATCCTTCTGAGTGTGATTTTGCTTTAGAGAATTTCTAAGGGCCACGAGGAGCCACTACGAGAATGAGGGCTAGCCAGGACAACCAGAGACCATTCTCAGCAAACCAACAGTATATTTTGACTAAATTGAACCTTATGAATCCAATGGAAGGATTTGTAGAATCATTTGGAGAATTATCAAAGCCGAGATTCTATAGAGAAGTTTTCAGTGAGCCTGGAGCCACCAGGTGCCACCAGGTGTTGGAGGCATAACCAAAGCAGCGAGAGGCATTTTTCAGCAAGTGAATAGTCTATTATGACTATTTTGGACAGTATGAATCCATTGGATGGATTTTGAGAGCCATTTTTAGAATTATAGAGCCGATGAAGCCATAGGTAAGTTTCGGGGTGCCCAGGGCCAACATGAGTTGAAGGCTTAGATTTGGGAGCCAGAGCTAAATTTGAGAAAAATAACAGTCTATTTTGGATGTATGTTATATGATGGAGACATTCAAAAAGGTTTCAGGGATATAAAATTACTTCTAAGGGAGTTTGTGCCACATACAAGCTCAAGGAAGATTAAGGGCACCGACAGAAGAGGTCAAGTCAAAGTGAGCTTAGGTCTATTTCTAGAGACTTAGCAGTCATTTCATGGGTATGATGGTATTCTAAACCCATTGGTATAGTTAAAAAAACCATTGGAGTTAAGTAGAAACTTGTAAAATAAATTACCCATATTAATCCCAAAGAGCCAAGTCAATTGACAAAGGCTCAAGGAGACGTAGCCCATGACATTCGAGTCAACTACTTTATTAAATTTTTTGTATGTGTTGATAATTAATTTGCTGAAATTTATGCTTGTTGTACATCATTTTAATCAGGAAAAAAAAAAAATCCTCACACATAAAGACTTAAAACAATTTAAAACACATACACCTGATTCAAGCATTCAATTCCACACTATCAAGTATAAGCAAGATCTTAATTTGTCTTTAACTGAGTGGGAGGTGCTTGCATGACATAAAAAGTTAGCCATCCATTTTAGATTAGGAAACCTCAACAAGGAGTAGATCTTACAGAGAACGGATTGGGTACCATTGGACTAGTAGATGGCAGTGTGTTGGTAGCCCAAATTAGCCCTAGAGTAGCATACAAGAAGGACATTGATTGTTTTTTGATTGGGTGAATAATTGACCCTAATGTCTAGCTCTTTGATGGACACAAGAAGTTACTAGACTAGTAGATTGGAGCTCAGGTGTTGTCCAGCCTAGAAGAGCATATTAGATTAGCCCATGTTCATTGTAGCAGAAGTGACTTGCAACAGTGATAGGTGGTAGCCCTCCTGGAGACTCTATGTGTTGTATCTTGATGGACTATGGTGCACTAAAGAGTAGAACGGGAATAAAGGACTAACGAGACGAGATATGACATATAAGTTGTAACGATATTGTTAGTTTATCTTGTATTCTTGTAGTTCTAGATAATTGACGACCATTATCCCTTGTATGGGAGCCCTATACTATTGTATTATTCAATTGGTTTAATATAATGAATAATGGGTTGATGTACATATTTGTACAATATTCTGTAAAAAGTTTTCTATACTTGTGCATGTATGATTTACTGCTTTACATTGGTTTGTTGCGAAAAGTAGCTTTGTTGAGATTCTTGGTTTGGTAGTGTAAGAGATTATAAGATTCTATCCTAGACCCAAGATCATGGAAATTAAACATGGTTTCAGAGCATGTTTGAGCTACTTTGAAAGATAGTGAATCATCAAAGTGGACAACAAAGCACATCTTAAAAGGGAGCTGGTCACATTGTAGGTGAAGGGATTGTTGGAGTTCCAGTGTTTTGGCCAGATTGGCAAGACCAAAAGACTAGATAACATCAAAACCACTTTGGGGCCCTAGGATCTAGCCCTCCTAGACCCGGAGAGGGATCTCTCCAACAAAGCAAAGAATGATGTATCTTTGAAGCTCAAAATGAGGTATTAGGCTAGGTATGAAGCACAAAGGGGGGTTTAAAATGATTTGGTTGGTTGTTGGGTTGGTCATGAGATCCTTAACTGAGAAGGTTATGGAATGAAAGGAGCAGAGCAGTAGGAAATTTTGGTAAAAGAGGATAGGTTAAGAATGTGCCATCCATTGGGCTATGGAGTCATGAAAGGAGATTACTTGCATACAACTAGCCAACGCTTTCATAGGGAAAGTCATCTATACTAAAGGATCTTCTAGATAGATGGTGGAATAGGACAATAAGGAGTGAAGGAGAGACACAAAGAGAAACTTAAGATCAGACCAGAGGTCATCTAAATCCAGATCTACTTCAGCATACTCTCAAAGGATAAATACTTAAGATTTAAAACACAGAACTAGGCCTAAGATCATAGAAGGAATTTTAACCCTCAATGCTTTGACACTAGCTCATGGGATCTTCGAAAGGCCAATCTATTTGAAAAGGACCCCAGTGGAAAGGGCTCACACTAAATCCCTGGTATCCCAATTCTTCCAACTCCAACCCAACAAGAACAACTAAGTAGCAAACCCGAATTCACACATCAGCTAGCAGTGAAATAACAACTACTACACTGGTTAAATTACATGAATTTTCTCTTAGATTCACTATCAGCAGAAAAACATCAAGGATAAGAAGAGCAGTGGGCATTAAGGTACCATGCAGGGGTATATCTTAAGCCTGATTTACTAATTCTTATTGGAGAATAAATGGACAGCATGAATAATGTAATAAAACAATGCATTAAGAAAACATCACCCGTAATATAGACCAGGATCCTGTGAAATTTTCTTGATTAATTGATGTGCAAAACCAATCACATACACTGAGCTCAATGGCTGATTACAGTCAAAACTTTCTCCTCCCAACCTACTACATTACAAACTACTCAGCTACTTTCCCCAAAACTGTTCCTAACGTTAAAAAATGAATCCTTCTAACAACAACTACAACAACAACAACCTTTACAAGATGTTCTTCGGGGTTCTTATAGGAGATTGGATAGCGGGAGGTAGATGATGTACATTAAATCGATTCATTAGGAGACGAGGTGGAGGAAGTTTCCATGCCCTGCAGCAATGGCTCTGCATGTTGTGTGTAATCGTAGTGCAGTTCGGGAGTCTTTGTCAGGTCGATATTGACCATCGGATGTGTTCTTTACAGTCCCTTCTGGCTGTAAGGCACTCTGTTCTGTCTTCTGAAGCAAGTAAGGTGACTAAAGGTCTTCTAGGCCTCCATGCTTCCATTATTGTTGTCTTGACAGTCTTTGGAAGCTTTCTGTCAGTGAAATGGCTTTCAGGAACTCAAGGAGGCATGGGAACTTTCTGTAGGAAGGTGTACTTTCTGAGTAAAGTACTGTTGATGCTGAAACGAAGATATGGCTTGTTTCATGTGCTCTTTAATCTTCAAACTGTGCCTTAATTCTTTGAATACGGGATCACAATCGTTAATCTTCAATATCGAGTGGTAATCCCTTTAATCCCTACTGCTGATACATTGGCCGCTACTGTAATGGTCTCTCTGTGTTCAGAATCACTGTGGCTGTGATTATGAAAAAAAAAGTGAATTCATCACTCTGTGAAACCCTGCACAATAAAATAAACTAATTATAAAATCCAGGGGGTGGCGGAAGCAAGGTTGTGGAGGCTCGGAGGGATAGTGGCGCAACTATGGAAATAATGGCTGCAGTGGAGGAAATGGTGAAAAACAGTGGAACGAGAAGAAACAGAGTGAAAGAAAGTTTGGTGTGAAAACAGTTCACAGACCATTAGACGAGATGAAACAGTCATGATCAACTGCCAGGATTAGATGAACGGAGGGGTTAAGAATATATCAGGCGGAGAAGTAATATTAGTGTAAAGCCCAAAGTTTTAAGTTACGGCCGAATACAAAGGAATTTTATGAAAACACCATGAAAGAGGCTTGATGTGGGACCCGGTCATGGGCGGAGGGCTATTTGACCTGGACCGTCAGATCGTAGGAGGAGATCGACGGCTACAATGACCTGTTGGGGTTTTGCGGTCGTGCGATGAGAAAAGTGTGAATGGAGCGCTAGACGCAATGAGGGCTGTTGATCAATACAGATCAACGGTCGAGATCTGTTAATGAAATTTCGAGGGCGAGAAGTGGGGAAGTGGTTTTCCTGAGGAAACAGTGGTTTTCGTGTGGCAAAAGGCAGGTGAGCTAGTTTTTGCTTTTCAAACGCGATATGGGTCCTTGGCTAACACGTGGCTTTAGAAAACGGCCCATATCGCGTAAATTCTGACTATTAAAGCTCTGATGCAAAACCTGCGCAATATTGCTATGGGCCGTTGGATCTGGGACTATGATATCCAACGGTCATGGAGGAGTGCGATATGGGGACGTGCGCGGACAATAGAGTGGGGGCCAATGGAAGGTGGTTTCATCATGGACCGTCCGATCTATGTGGTGGATGGTTGAGATCTGGAGAGAGAGAGAAAAAAAGCAGAGGATGTGCTTGGTGGGTGGGAGTAATATAGGTCGTTGGATCCAAAGGATTGGATGGTGGAGATCCAATTGAAGAGAGAGCAATGGAGGGAAAATTGTAATGGGTGATGGTTGCAATTGGCTCTGAACCATTGGATTATCTATAGATCAACGACTATGATTGGGTCAGAGGGTGACCAATCGGGGAAGAGGGGCGGAGCAAGAAGAAATCTAGGCTAGAGGATCATATTCAATCAAGGATCGGCCAATCGGGGCATCGGGAGGGTGGCATAATAAAAGTTCCGATTGGCGATGGAGGTGATGCTGCAATGGCTGTCAGATCGCTTTAAGATCAACGATGGAGATTTCCCTTCGGGGATTACATAGGAATGTTAAGGAGCGTGATGAAAAATGCGCAGGCCGTCAGATCTATTAAAATCAACAGCTGAGATTGCTCCCGAGTCTAACAGACCAACACACCATCACATCTAGGATTTTCTATTTAACAAAGAAACACGCTCCCTGTGGAACCTCCGATTGCGATAAGTTCCCGAGGCTTAAGCGCTTGGTCTCAGGCATAGGGCATATGGGAAAGTGGTTAAGGGGGCTGGCCGAAAAGGGGCTTAGCCTGTTATAAATAAAAAGTGGGTTTTTGGCCTAATTTCAATGCATTTTAAGGCCAAAACGAGGGGATTATTAGGGAGAATGAGGGGCCATTAAACTAAACAATGGGTATTTCAAGGGTTTAAAAGGGGATTTAGGATGATTTATAGGGTAAGTGGGGAATTAAGGGAGAAGAAAAAGGTGAGGGAAATAAAGGTTTAGTGGGAATGAAATAGGGGGAAATGGAGGCCTTTTGGGCATTTTCTTCACAGAAATAGAGAGTCTTTTTAACTGGAAACAGTAGTGAGGATTTATCATAGGAAAAAGGCACAAGGAGGCTTCAAGGATGATGTTTTTTCAAAGGAAATGCATTCCTTGAAGGCTCAAAGAACAATTTAGCCCCCTGTTTGCTTGTCAAAAAATTCATAGGGGGCTAACAGTGGCTCCACATGGGGATGGCATCTTCTTGAAGGTGTCAAGAATTCATAAAATGATCTTTGGTGTAGGCCATGTGCCTGGTACTTGACACGTCCATTTCTTTCTTGGATCAGCTACCACAAATCATGAAGACATCATATCAGCAGAAATTCTCTCCCAAACAACTACCTACCCATACTAGTCCTAACATTTTTCTTCTGGGTTCATTTGGACTTGCAGACCCCTTACATCATCAATTTTTACAAGCAGGAAAAATAAACCTATTCTACTTTCTACCCTTATTATTCCATGAGACCAGATTAAACTGTTGGCCTCATAGTTTCTCTACCTAAACTAATGTCTTCTAGGATTAAACTGTCTAGAAGATTTCTTCTCTACATTCTAAGACAGAAATTAAAAAACAGTCTAGCCAGGATTAGACTGTCTGGCTGCTGTGGATCCAAGGCATAAAGACAGCTGCACATGGATTGAAAACCTTGCAGAAATTTAAAACATCTGACTAAAGGATCACAGACTGAGCTTTATTGAGCTTTCCTACCTACCCTACTCTACTTGAAATATTTACAAGTCTAGCTTACAAATCTTCTCTTCCAATACAACCAGTCCATCAAGCCCATGACTGGTCTTTTTTGCTCAGCTCCTTGAGCACGCTGGATAGGCAGGGCCACTCCCATTCTTTTTGTTCCTCAACAACAGGTTTAAAAAAATTTATTGCTGTCTGCAACATGCTGCCCAAAAAGAACTTTGATCCTTCTTCAAATGTTTGCAGGAAATGGACATAAGTATCGTAAAATGATACCTGGTTGTGAATATTTGGCAGGCAGGCTTCAACCAGGATTTTTCCTTCTTCCACTGGATCAAGCACCAGAATCTCTTGAGAAAGAGAATCTCCTTCATCTTCTTCATTTTATGAACTAGTGGACTCATCATATATTGCAGTTGTGTCCTCTTGGAGCTCTGATATATTTTTCTCTGATGGGCCGAGCTTTGTGAAAATATCCATGTATTTTTTAGCAAGGATTTGTTCTACTGCTTCCTCTTTTTCAAGAGAAAGCTCCTTACTTTCATCATGCTCAAAAATCTCTTCTTTGCTTTCCTCCTCATTCTCTGAAGTGAAAGGATGCTGGTCTCCATCTTCATGGCATTCACTACTGATGGTTGGAGGTGTAACAAAGTGAAAATTCAGTGAATCTTCATCTATTACAATGCTTTCATAACTTTCCCCATCAATGTCATAGATAGGCTGACTTGATTCATTGCCTCTCTGGAGTTTTTGGTCCTGATTTTCCTCCCATGAATCTGCTAATGATGGTCCTGCAAGCTGAGCTTCCCTCTGGAAACAGTCATCATCAAATAGATCATAACTGGGAAAGTCATAATCGTAAGCAATGTCACTAATCAAACCTGTTGGATTCTCAGCAGGTCTTTCTTCATTTTGATCCGTAGAGGAGTTTTCTGGATCTGTATCAGCAAACTCATCGGATGAATGAGTATGCATATCAGTTCTATTAATGATTTCAGAGGTGGATTGCGTGTTTAATATTCAATCCATCTCTTCTTTTGCCAACGGAGGAATTTCTTTCTTAACACGGACAAAAGAACAATAGTCCTCGGTTTCTTGTACGAACTGATCCGAAGGCTGGAAATCTTCTTGAGCCTCTTCTTGAGCGTTTTACAGAGCAAGAGCAAACTCCAGACCCAGATCATCATACATGTATTGCTCATTGTCTAGGTCTGGAGTTGGTTCTTGCTCTAGAAAATGCATGGGATGTTCTAAATAATCAGCATTTGCATTTAAATTAGCCATATACATTTCCAGCACTTCACCAAATCTGTTCACCAGATCTATCACTTTATCCTCCAAAGCATCTAGCTTTGCTTCTTGGTCCGTATTTGGATCCATGTGTCTAAAAAGAAGGTCACTGCATCTTCTCAACCAGTTCAAAGTCTTCTGCCAGTGGAGTCATTAGGTTTATTAGGAATTATAGAGTGTGGAGTCGCCAGGTGTATGAATTTGAATGTTTGAAACAGGATGTTGTCCACCATCAGCAATGAGATACCAATCTAACCAGAGATTTTGGGTCTTTTGAGTGCCTAAGGATGTCTCGATAAAATGCACTCAAGTCCCCAGCGGAGTCGCCATTATGTTGGAGTTCCAGTGTTTTGGCAAATTGGAAAGACCAAAAGACTAGACAACATTAGAACCACTTTGGGGCCCTAGGGTCTAGCCCTCCTAGACTCGGAGAGGAATCTCTCCAACAAAGCAAAGAATGATGTATCTTTAAAGCTCAAAATGAGGTATTAGGCTAGGTATGAAGCACAAAGGGGGGTTTTAAATGATTTGGTTGGTTGTTGGGTTGGTCCGAGATCATTAACTGAGAAGATAATGGAAGGAAAGGAGCAAAGCAACAGGATGTTTCGGAAAAAGAGAATAGGTTAGGAATGTTCCATCCATTGGGCTATGGAGTCATGAAAGGAGATTACTTGCAAACAACTAGCCAAGGCTTCCATAGGGAAAGTCATCTATACTAAAGAATCTTTTAGATAGATGGTGAAATGGAACATTAAGGAGAGAGATGAAGAGACGTAAAGGGCAGCTTGAGATCAGACCAGAGGTCATCTAACTCTAGATCTGCTTCGACATACTCTTAAAGGAAAAACACTTAAGATTTAAACATAGAACTAGGCCTAAGGTCAGAGAAGGACATTTAACCTTCAATGCTTTGACACTAGTTCAAGAGATCTCTGAAGGGCTAATCTGTTTGAAAAGGACCCCAGTGGACAAGGCTCACACTAGATCCCCAATATCCCAATTCTTGCAGCTCAAACCCGACAAGAACATTCAAGCGGTAAACCCCGAATTCACACATCAGCTAGCAGTGAATAACAGCTACTACGCTGGTTAAGTTACATGGATTTTCTATTAGATTCACTATCATCAGAAAAACATCAAGGTTAAGAAGAGTAGTGTGCATTAAGGTACCATGCAGGGGTATATCTTAAGCCTGATTTATTGATTCTTATCAGAGAATAAATGGACAACATGAATAATGTAATAAAACAATGCAATAAGAAAACATCACTCGTAATATAGACCAGGATCCTGTGAAATTTGCTTGATTAATTGATGTGCAAAACTAGTCACATACACTAAGCTCAATGGCTGATTACAGTCCAAAATTTCTCCTCCCAACCTACTACATTACAAACTACTAAGCTACTTTCCCCAAAATTGTTCTAACAGGAAAAAATGAATCCTTCTAACAGCAACTACAACAACAACATCCTTTACAATATGTTCTTCAGGGGTTCTTATAGGAGATTGGATAGCGGGAGTAGATGATGTACATTAAATCAATTCATTAAGACAGAGTGGAGGAAGTGTCCATGCCCAATCTGCTTAATGGCTCTACATGCTATGTGTACTCTGTAGTCTGGTTCGGAGTCTCTGTCAGGTCGATATTGACCATCGAATGTGTTATTTATAGTACTTTCTGGCTGTAAGGCACTCTATTCTGTCTTCTGAAGCAAGTAAGGTGACTAAAGGTCTTCTGGGCCTCCTTACTTCCATTATTACTGTCCTGATAGTCTTTGGAAGCTTTCTGTCAGTGAAATGGCTTTCAGGAACTCGAGGAGGCATGGGGACTTTCTGTAGGAAGGTGTACTTTCTGAGTAAAGTACTACTGATGCCGAAACGCAGATATGGCTTGCTTCATGTGCTCTTTAATCTTCAAATTGTGCCTTAATTCTTTGAATATGAGATCACAATCGTTAATCTTCAATATCGAGCGGTAATCCCTTTAATCCCTGCTGTTGATACACTGGCCACTGCTGTAATGGTCTCTCTGTGTTCTGAATCACTGTGGTTGTGATTATGGAAAACAGAGTGAATGCATCACTCTTTAAAACCCTGCACAATAACATAAACTAATTATAAAATCTAGGGGGTGGCAGAAGCAATGCTGTGGAGGCGCAGAGGGATAGTGGCGCAACTGTGGAAATAGTTGCTGCAGTGGAGGAAATGGTGAAAAAAAGTGGAACGGGAAGGAACAAAGTGAAAGCAAGTTTGTTGTGAAAATGGTTCGCAAACCGTTGGCTGAGATGAAACAGTCATGATCAACGGCCAGGATTAGATGAACGGAGGGGTTAAGAATAAATCAGGCGGAGAAGTAATATTAGTGTAAAGCCCAAATTTTTAAGTTTTAGGTGAATATAAAGGAATTTTATGAAAACGCCATGAAAGAGGCATGATGTGGGACCCGGTCATGGGCGAAGGGCGATTTAACCTGAACCGTAAGATCTCAGGAGGAGATCGACAGCTGCGATGACCCGATGGGGTTTTGTGGTCGCGCAATGAGAAAAGTGTGAATGGAGTGCTAGACGCAATGAGGGTCGTTGATCAATACAGATCATCGGTCGAGATCTGCTAATGGACTTTCAGGGGCGAGAAGTGGGGAAGTGGTAAGGCGGGTGAGGCAATTTTTGATTTTCGAACACGATATGGGTCCTTGGCTAACACGTGGCTTTAGAAAACCGCCCATATCGCGTAAATTCTAACCGTTAAAGCTTGGATGCAAAACCTGTGCGATATTGTTGTGGGCCGTTGGATCTGAGACTGTGAGATCCAATGGTGATGGAGGAGTACGATATGGGGACATGCGCGGACAGTAGAGTGGGGGCCAATGGAAGGTGGTTTCATCATGGACCGTCCGATCTATGCGGTGGACGATCAAGATCTGGAGAGAGAGAACAAAGGCGGAGAATGTGGTTAGTGGGCGGGAGTAATATAGGCTGTTGGATCCAAAGGATTGGACGACGGAGATCCAATCGGAGGGAGAGCGATGGAGGGCAAACTCCGATGGGTGATGCTTGTGATTGGCTCTGGACCATTGGATTATCTGCAGATCAACGACTGTGATTGGGTCAGAGGGTGAGCAATTGGGGAAGAGGGGCAGAGCAGGAAGAAATCTGGGCCGTAGGATCAGAATGGATGGATGGCTCAGATTCAATCGGGGATCAGCCAATTGAGGCATTGGGAGGGTGGCATAATAAAAGTTCCGATTGGCGATGGAGGCAATGCTACGATGGCCGTCAGATCGCTTTAAGATCAACGGTGGAGATTTCCCTTCGGGAATTACATAAGAATGTTAAGGATCGTGATGAACAATGTGTGGGCCATCAGATCTATTAAAATCGACAGCTAAGATTTCTCCCAAGTCTAACAGACCAACACACCATCACATCGGGGATTTTCTATTTAACAAAGAAACGCGCTCCCCGTGGAACCTCCAATTGCGATAAGTGCCCAGGGCTTAAGTGCTTGGTCTCGGGCATAGGTAATATGGGAAAGTGGTTAAGGGGGCTGGCTAAAAAGGGGCTTAGCCTGTTATAAATAAAAAGTGGGTTTTTGGCCTAATTTCAATGCATTTTAAGTCCAAAACAGGGATTCGATAGGGAGAATGAGGGGCCATTAAACCAAACAAAGGGTATTTGAAGGGTTTAAAAGGGGATTTAGGATGATTTAGAGGGTAAGTGGGGAATTAAGGGAGAAGAAAAAGTTGAGGGAAACAGAGGTTTAGTGGGAATGAAATAAGGGGAAATGGAGGATTTTTGGGCATTTTATTCACAGAAACATGGAGCCTTTTTAACTAGAAACAGCAGTGAGGATTTATCAAAGGAAAAAGGCACAAGAAGGCTTCAAGGATGATGTGTTTTCAGAGGAAATGCATTCCTTGAAGGCTCAAAGAACAATTTAGCCCCCTATTTTCTTGTCAAAAAATTCATAGGGGGCTAACAGGGATCACTACAATGTCAAAGTTGTAGGTTGGTCTCCAATATGAGGGCAGGTTAGAGGGGTTGTCCAAAAATATTCCATGGAAGGAAATGATCAAGTTGGTCTTGCAGGTCAACAAGATCTGGGAGTTCGTCGAGAAATCCATCAAGAACCCAACTGACCCAAAGGAGATGGAAGTGTACAAGGATTTGGATACGAGGACGAGAATGATCATCCTTGTTGGTGTGAAGGATCCCATAATACCTCATTTGTTCAGGAAGAACACTGCACATGATATGTGGATTACTCTTCAAAAAAATTTCCAGAATAATAATGATAGATGGGTACTGGTATCAATGGATAAGTTGAAGTCCACCAATTTGATGCAGGTTGAAGCAGTGACTTCATATCTAACGATATTTTCTCAGGTCAAAGATGATCTTGCTACCATCAATGTGACTATTTCAGAGAATGATATGTTGAGGATTGCTTTGAAAGGGTTCACTGAGGACTAGAAGCCCTTCATTAAGGGGATTGTTTCTAAAGAGGAGTTTCCAAACTAGAATAGGTTGTGGGACAACTTCATTCTGGAAGAGTTGCAATAGGAATGAAGGGTAACCAGAAGAAGGACTTGAGTAAAGTCAAGTGTTTCAGCCGTTGCGAGATGGGTCATTTTTCGTCGAGATGTTTGATGAATAAGAAGGGATATCGCTACAATAAGAAAGGGAATCGAGTCGTCCATGTTGCCACTTCTACTGAGATATATGATCTCACCAAGAGATTGGAGGAGGAGGACTTTGCTATGATCTCTAATTTCTTGCAGGGTACTATTGATGAGGATGGAAGGTAAGGGATAGTGGTGCATCGAAACATATAATAGGTTCATAGGAGGTTTTTGAGAATTTGGTTGAATGGGAATCAAAGTTTCACATGGTTATGGGTGACAAGATTCAGAAGGAGATCTAAGGATTGAGATTTGTGCCATTCAAGATGGAAATAGGATGAGTGATGCGGGTCCAGGATGTACTGTTTGTACTAGGACTCAGATATAGTGTGATATCTATCTCGATGATCCAGAAGAAGGGGTTTGAGATCATGTTATAGGATGGGAAGGCAAGACTCAGACCTAGATGCTCTAGCTACACATGTATTGTGCTTGGAGTTAGAGGAATTATCTATACAGGCTAACGGGAAAGCCTATAGATCATGGGAAGAAGAAGCTGGAGGACCAGGTGCAGGTTGTAATGAAGAAGGTGTAGGTACAGACTTTAGAGGAGCACATATAGGTTCTAGAGAATAAGGTCTAGGTTCCATAGTTTCAGAGGGAGTCTAGTTCTAGCGGAGCTTGCAGATTCAGAGGGAGACCTTGCAGCCCAAGAAGAGTTCGTGGTTAGTAGGAAGCAAGGGTGCTTCTTCATATTCCAAGAAGCAATCATGAAAGTATTGTAATGCGATATAGGAAAATAATAAGAAGCATGATGATTCCAGTTTTAATGACACTTTGGAGAGAGACGTAGTTCACGCTATAGAGATTGTTGTAGTTCTCGGTGCCAGGAGTTGGGTGAGTGTTGCGAGTGATGATGATGATGAGTTACTTACTAGTCCTGGAAATACCTCCATCACTAAGAGGGAGTGTTTATTTTTTAGTAGCTTTCGCGGTACACCAAGCCCTAGGATTCAGGGTTTGGAAGTTGGAGCACCAAAAGAGTCACTTATGAGCTTGGAACCCAAGGTTGGGTTTTTTCACCCATCGATGTTTGGTACAAAATGATGGAGAATTTGGGACATGTGATGGGTGGATATGATAGAGGATGACGAGGAGAATCCAACGCTTAGAGAATCATCGAAATGTGAGATGTCTTTGATGAGATATGAATTTTTGAAGTTGAAAATGGGATTTTAGGCATTCAATTCATGTAGGCTTGAAATGATTTGTCCAAAATACATTTCTATTCGTGGAGCCCTTCTTATGTGTCTAAATATAATATAATGTGTTGTTATTTCATCATCCAAGAGCATCAATTATAATCATATACATTTCTGAGGAAACCACATGAATAAAAGACCTTGATGTGGGAGAGAGGAGCCATTCTAGGACTATTTGGGTCTCACTACAGGTCTAAATTAATTACAGGAGGGAGGACACATTTTAGGAGGGAGTTTGAAGATTTTTTTAAGTGCGGTTTGATTAGGGTTTTCTCTCCTTGCTAGGCTACAACTATAGTTGTCAATTTTGGGTAGGTTGCAGACCTAAAATACCCTGTAGAAGAGGGTCAAGGGTGTTGTTGTAACTACAGTCAGCTGCATAGGATACATGGAGGAATTCTAGGTTTTCTTGAGGGTTGGTTGAATCTGTATCTTACAACAAGTTGAACATCAAAGGTTTGGATGGAGGCCCCATTTAATAGGAGGTTGTTTTGGCATGTTTAGTAGGGCTAGTACTATGCGGAAAGTGCCCTAAAAAGAACTAGAACTAAACAACAATGAAAATAAAATCAAACAAAGTATGTATTGATAAATAATTTGGTGATTTGATGTTAAGGAGGTTATCCCAATGTATGTATATATATGAAACCTGTGGGAGCCAATTGTTGAGGTGTACTTGGGTGGTTGGAAACCTCAGCAAGGAGTAGATATTTTAGTGAACAAATTAGGTGCCGTTAGACTGGTGGAGCGCAACGTGTTGGTATCCCGAAGTAGCCCTATAGCAGAATACAATAAGGACATTGGTTGTTGTGTGATTGGGTGAAGTATTGAGCCTAATGTGTAGATCTTTGATGGACGAAAGAAGTTACTAGATTGGCATATTGGAGCTCAGGTGTTGGACAACCTAGAGGAGAAGATTGGATTAGCCCACGTTCATTGTAGCAAAATCGAATTGCAACAGTGATAGGTGGCAGCCCTCTTAGAGACTCTATGAGTTCTCTCTTGATGGACTAAGGGGAACTAGAGAGCATAATAAAAGCGAAGGCCCAGTAGGACAAGATACACCATAGAGGTTGCAGCGAGATTGTCAATGTATCTTGTATTCTTGTACTTATGGATAATTGAGGGCCATTGTCCATTGTATGGGAGCCCTAGAATATTTTATTATTTAGTTGGTTTAATATAACAAAGATTGGTTTATTGTACATATTTGTACAATATTTTGTAAAATGTTGTCTATACTTGTGCATGTATGATTTACTGCTTTATATTATTCCGCTGTGAAAAGTAGCTTTGTTGAGATTCTTGGTTTGGTAACTTCACAGATTCTAAGATTCTATCCTAGACCCAAGATCGCGGAAATTCAACACTCTAAAGATTGTTTCCTTGGAAATGTTGACAAAGAGGGAGCTACCCATAAACATGATTTTTTGTATATTTCAATCCATGTACCAACATTTGATATTACATCTTGTAAAAGAGACTTATATCAATTTATTAATGTGATCAATTTGAATCTAGAAAGATTACCAATGAAAGATGCACAAAAAATATTTTCTCCAACAAAAGATTGTCCCTCTAGGTATCTAAATATGCTAAAATTATAGCAAGCAGTGCTTTTTGTACCAGTGAACACCATTGCATGTGAACGAGTGTTCTCTAAGTAAACTATGATGAAAGATATAAGGAGAACAAGACTATCAATTAACACACTTGATGCATTGATGTGCATATCATTAATAGGTCCTAACACAATAAAGGTGGAATGTGAATGAGTTTATGAGATTTGGAAAGATGCAAAAGAAAGAATACTTTTTGACATGTGAGAATTAATAAGCTATATGTTATTTTACTTTGCACAAAATTTCACTATTATATTTATATTTTTGATATGGAATTTTAATGTCTGTTGTATATTAATGGAATGTGAAATACAAGCATTAATAGTTACATAAATTATGGCTACCATAAGAATAAATCAAAGATGTCATTTGAAATATTTTCCATGTGTTGTTGCCAATAGGTTGATTGCACATGAAAAATGCCATCAAGGTTGAAAATTTCCCACATCTTAACAACCTTTTGAAAAATGCAGTAAAAGATGTGGTGCAATTAGATTGGATCATTTTGCTATTATGGCAGAGTATCTCTCCCTTTATGCTTCTCAAGATGCATTTAAGGAGGAGATTATTTTTCACATATAGCGAATCCCCCTCTTTCTTTGGGTTTAATGCCAAACTTACATGCAACTTGAGGTATTTTTTTGCTTTCATTATCATTGGAGAAATGGAAGGTAGAAACTTTTCATTTGCGGCATTAGTTTGATGTAAGTGGATTTTGGAGAAAACCATCATTTGGAATATATATATATATATATATATATATATATATATATATATAATTTGCTTCCAAATTCATTTCTCTTATTGGATGGATCTTAAAAATATTTTAGGGTTTCATATATTTCTATTTTGTATCAAACCTTATATTAGATAATATTAGAAATTATCTCTAAATTTTTATGGAACTTAGTCTTATTGGGCATCTAAATATTTAGGTGGCATAATATAAATTGTTGTTTTTAAATGATAATTTAAAGATATGTAATTTATGACAAGTATTTTACCTAGCATTGATTATATATTTTCAATAAGAAAAAAAAACTTGTTTCAAATGTTCAACACTTTTTGTTGCAACCCCCACAATTGTAGTTGTCAAAGTATTATAATTTAAATATATTATATTTTTATTCAATATGTCTTCAAGTTACATTAAAAGGTATAATCTCTAAATAATACACCAAGGTGAAAATTAATTTTCAATTTTCAATGAAATTCATTTGTTTAAAAAATAAGCTAGTTAGTTACTATGTGGAAACTTTTTAGTGTGAATATATATATATATATATATATATATATATATATATATATATTGGTGATAAATAGAAAGAATGAAGGATTTGATCACAGCATGCTTTTACTACATTTAATACTTATAAGTGTTTTCCCTCTGAAAATGTAATAATGGAGGAAATCATAACATGATCCTATAACATGGTGTTAATAGATCCACAATGTCTATTTATTATAAATTTATTCTTTTAATTTTTAAAAGATTTAGATACTATGCACTCACCATTGTTAATATTCGTGCATATGCCATGATCCAATACATGCTAAAATAAATATGGTAAATTGTACAATTTATCTTTAGATCCAATGATATATATTAGATTATGTAAATCATAACATAAAACCATATTAATTAATCTACTTTTGAGTTTTTAATGATAACATTTAATAGTTTTACTATGTTGGTCATCTTATACATCTCATAAGATCTTCTTAGTCATATCTCATATATACAAATGCTATGACATGTATGGGTCAACTTCATTTAATTCGAGGTTCCAAAAGAATTATTTAATGTTCCATGCGATTTCAAATCAAAAATCAAGATTTAATAAGCCATTTGCTTGTTATAGTCAATTTTGTTTTTCCTTATGATAAATACATGAAATTTTTTAACATAATTATAATTATGTTATTGAAGGGTAATTTTTTAAGCAAACATTTATTGGTGAAGAGTTAATATATTATAAAAATATAAGAATATCACTATTGAAGGGAAAAATTTTAAGAAGTATAAAAATCCAAAATATCAAAAAAAAAAAAAAATATGACGAGGAAAGAAAAATCCAAATTCCAACAATGAGTCCACATACTTTCTTATCTTCAAAAATGTCGGCAATTAAAATACCCAAATAAAAGTTTAGTGTTCGGAGTTAGAATTAAACCCAATAAAATATGTTGACTTATTCAAGAGTTGTGTGAGAAGCTTGCAGATCCTAAACTAAGAGACGAGCTATTATTGTGTTTTTCAAAAAAACAACAAACACAAATAAATACAAAGACTTAGTGCTTTCCACCGCTTTATTTTCCCAAAAAAATTCCTCTTGGTCCCTCTTTTCCAGCGACATGGCAATGTGCTGAAGAGTTATTTAATATTCAACTTTTAAAAACATAGTTATGTCAATGTGTTTAAGAGCAATTTTAATATTATATTTTCAAAAAAATAATAAAAATCATAAAAATCATGGTGTTGCGAATTTTTTTTCTTTTTTAAAATAGTTTTGGAATATAAAAATAAATTTAATATAATATTTTTTTTTTATTATATAATTCAAATTTACAGTTTTAACACATCATTACTGAATGAATTTTATATAATATATATATATTTTAATTATATAATTCAAATTTACAATTTTAACACATCTTTACTGAATTTAAAATAAAATCTACTCAATAAAATACAAAACAAACATTTAATATATAAATAAACAAATTCACAAAAAGCTTACGATACATAGAGGCTAGTATCTACACCATTTATTTATTTTTTAAATTCCTTTCACTCAGCCCCAAACGAGAGAAATGTCAACTGTTTTCAACGATAGTCTTCAATATTCACATGCATAGCATTAACAAATCGATGATACCTGCTCATTCACTTAATTTTCTAATCTCAGCTGTCGCGAAATGCCAAAATTTGCAATGATAATTTTCACATGCGCTATACGGCGTTCAAATAATTTTTTTTAATTTCTCCATGTCATTTTCATTGCGCTATGACAAAACGCGCAAATTGCCAATATACGACGACACTTTTTTTATTATTTTATAATTAGCCTGCCTTCAAATGCCAAAATTTGCAGCGAAAGTCTTCGTGTGGGGTTGCATCACTGGTTTAAAAATACTAACACTCTTTCACATGCGTGTATGCTCACGCAAGTGGGGTGCTGACGTAGCCACAGTATGACGTTTCTCGGTAACGTCATAATCATCCCTGTTTTTTGTTCAAGTTGGTAAGAGCAGAGGGACATTATATTATAGTGTATATGGCGAATCTTTTCCACAAAAAAATAACATTTAAATAAATTATAATATTACCATTAGATTGTTTAAAAATTGGGGTTATGAATCCTGCCTATTCTATAAGAAGCTATTTTGTTAAGTGAGTAATTTAATTTCAATTTAAAAGTTTAGAGTGTATTATAAGGGCATTGGAGTGTGTGAATTTAAAATATATTATACTTTTATATTATGTTAATGATTTTATTTATTTATTTATTTATTTTTTCTGTAATAATTAAATGTTTTACTATTGTTTGGTATCGACATTGTTAGATAACAGTTTGGTTAAGGTCTATATATGGGTGTAAATTTGATTATTTTGTATTTTTTGTCATTCTATAAATAATGTATTTAGTATTGGTAGTTTGTTGGGCTCTATTTTTGAATTGGAATGTTTATACTCTAACCATGACCAAGTTTGGAGATAAGGTATCAGAGAAATCTTAGCATTTTCCTTTCATATTTATCTTATCTAGCCATTGTGTTTGTCTAGATATTGGTACTTTATATGTTTCTTTCCTCTTTGGTTCGTTCTCTCTGTGGAATTCTTTTTGTTTCAACTTGGTGATTATACAAGTTGATAATGTTTGAGTCTAGAGGCCAAGCATTAAGAAAGAAAAACTTGGCCACTATTTAGAAATCTCAGTGTGATTTTTAATTGGTTTTGGTATTTTGCTAACTACTCCTCTTAGTTCAATCCCTCGAACTATTTTTAATGAAAATTGGGTGACTATTAAAGCTTGGAACTATAATGAAGATTAGTATAAAATTATCATAGAGGGTACATGTTTGTACCTTGGTTCCAAGAATACTATTTACTTCCCTTCTTTGGTCTCTGAATCAAGTTTAGTTGTAGAGTGTGAGCTGAAAGTATATTGAGAGAGTGATGTAGAGAACCAATGTGAGGATGCTTGAGAAGTGTTGAGTTGCATCATAAGGGAAGATGAGTAAGTTCTTGTAGAAGCTAAGAGAGCTTGTTGAATCAGAGGAGATTTTCTGAGATAGAGTGATAATATCATATATTTCTGAGTTGCAGAGGTAGGCCAAAGTTCCAAGTTTGAAAATCCCATGAAAGATAGAATCTTGGTTGTAGCAGGCCAGGTGCATGCACTTATTAGAAGTTGGTGTCTCTAGGAAAGCTGGTTCTTGCCGATTTGAGGGGGTTGGGGTCTCTTGTAAGTATGTGCTCACAAATAATTAATATAATCAAAGTTGGTTCTTTTGATTCACATCATAATATAAAACGAGCTTTGGTGTTTTTTCTACCAGAATGGTTTCTACATTAAATCATTGTTTTCAAATTTTATGGGATTATTATTTTCTCATGTGCTTCTAAATTATTTACAATTGAATGTATAATTACTAAATGATTTACAATTGAATGTATAATTGTATAAGATAAAAAGAAAAAATGTAAATTATTGGACAAACTTAATTACATAATTCAAAAGTGGGCTCATCATTGGTTGTCTCTGGGTGGTAGGTATATTTTGGTTCAGGCAGTGCTTTAATAGTTAGCAGTATATTGGGCCAATCTATTTTACCTCCCTATTCAAATCATCACTCTCATCAAATCAGTCATTTCTTGTTTCATATGGTTTGGTGCAAAAGGCTTAAAGAAGTTTCATTTGTGCAAATTGGAGTCTATATCGACGTCCAAGAAGTTTGGTGGGTCAGGGCTGCTGAATGTGCGCTTTTTCTCACATGCACTTCTGATGAAATCTCTCTGGAGGGCGCTCACAGGCTCGGGCTTCTGGCCGGACATAATAAAGCTCAAGTATAGATGTGCCTCCTTTGCTGTAGTTGTATAATAACTCATAGTTCATTATAATCACAGCTCTTTCATATGGCAAGGGTTTCAGAAGTTTATGTGTCTATTTGTTGAACGCCTAACTTGGAAATCCGGCAACAGTCATAACATTCTTTTGGGGTATGACAAAATAATGGGGATCTGTCGAGACTCTTTAAAACTAGATGCACACCTCCTTCACATGTTATCTCATTGGGGCATCTTCTTTCTCTTGCAAGTGATCTCCCACTGGCAACATGGATGCCTAATCTAGAAATCAGCATCCTTCTTGGGGTTGATGGATGATGATTCTAGTCACTGGCAGGGATTTGTGGAGTCTCTACAAGCTAGGGCCTTTGTCTTCTTCAGGGTGGATATCGCTTCATATGGGAGGGTGCGTCGAAGGGGAATGCCATCATTGTTGCCGAGACTTACCAACACCTTAAGAATTAACCGATGGAGGACAAGAGTCCTTCCCCCTTTCTCCCCTTTTGGTCTTGGCACATTCCTTCCAAAATCCTGCTATTTGGATGGCTTGTGTGGAAAAAACGTATTCTGACTTGGGAAAACCTCATTAAAAGGGGGTTTCATGGACCCAGTAGATGTTTTTTTTGTCTGGATCAATATGAATATGTTTTTCATCTTTTCCTCTCTTGCCCATTCATCCTCAATCTTTGGTCCCTTTTCTCTAGTTTTCTTCTTAATACGAGTTGGCAGCCTCAGAGTATTATTTGTGCCTTGAATGATTGGGGGTCGGTGCTATCTAGTTATAAAGCTCTGCCTTTCTTTCTTTTCTGGGAATTTTGGAAGGCCCGTAACTGCTTCTTTTTTCAAAATTTCCCTCTGAACCTGCCTCACATACACAGGGCTATTTAATCCTCAATATCTGGTGTGTCCTCTCCTCCTCTTGCTATAAAGGACCTATCCCATCGACTTAGGCCTTTTCCCATTTCTCTTTCGACTGCCTTTTTCGATGGGGCTCAGCAGCGGGGGTTTGTGGGTGCGGAGCCTGGATTAAGATTGGCAACTAGAAAATATTTCAACTCTTTTGGGATGGGGGAAAAGGTTCTAACTCGAAGTCAGAGGTATTGGCTTTATGGAGTGTTGATCCAAGTGGCTCCAGAGACACACATAGGACAAGGAGGGTTGATGAAAGCTAAAAAAATAAAAGTGTTTTTCTTGCTCCTGAACTAGGTTCAAGTTGAAGATCTCGTCACCCTGATCGTAGCGGTATGAACGGCTCATCAAACCGAGTCCATATGGAGAAGTTAGAGCCAGTCAAAGCTTAGGGGTTGACCGGGTGACTCGGCAGGTTAAGGAGGACACAATTTGAACGAAATACGGCCACCAGATTCTGGCCAGCTCCAGCCAGATTCTAGGTGAAATTGTGGGACACTTAAAATGACTACTACGGTCAAAATCAAAAAATTTGAAAATGTATGGGTTGTTATTATTTAAACAAAAAAATATTAAAAAAAGGGGGTAGCAGGCCACCACCCCCGCCACCCCACCGGTCGGTTATAAAACAAAATTTATTAAAATGGGCTTGCAGGTCATGACCCCCGCCGGACCCCACGGCATGGAATTGCACCACCCAACAACCACATATAATATGTGGTGGGGTGGTTGACGGCCAACCTCACCACCCCAACCACCACTCTATAAATATATGCAATGGTGCTGTAAGGTTGGGGTGCGAGCCACTAGTCCAGCAGACCCAGTGCCCCCACTATAATTACCACTAAAATATGTTTAAAATGGGAGGGGTGGGATTTACCCCCGACCCCTCCTCAACCATTCACTTTTCTTAACCAACGACCCAACAACCATTGGTTGGTAATCTCGCCCAGCAAAGTTTATATAAACCTCATTTTCACCAAGTGCGCCAAGGCTAAGGAAGAACGAAGCCCGCATGTAGTTCGAGACAATAATTTTTTATTGCAAGCAGGTGCGGAGCCATGAGCCAGCAGTACAGGGAGCAGAACCATGATTGAGCCCAACTTTCAGGAGGGTGAAATTTTTCTAGTGTCCAAATGGGACAAAATTTTTGCACTATTCGACGCCATGAATCTGATGGTGTATTCATATTTTCCATCTGAGCTTTATATTTTTTGGCCACTTTTCATAGTGGAGTGCAGGTGTCGGCATTTAGTGAGTGAGTAGTTGACTTCACATCTTTTGACGCCACGATTGCAATAGTGATTTCAGATCTAGCAGTGGAGTAGCCTATTCTTCAGTCATCTTCAATGTGAGGTATATGATGCGTTGATTTCATGTACTTATTTGTCTCTTTGCTATAGGATGCATTGTGTTATATAGATCTTTGTTGATGTTTGATGTGGGATCTTGTTTTGTTCTTGATGTGAGATGTAATAGCTATCATGGATTTGTCTTATTTATGTTTAAGATCCCTTTGTTACCATTTTGGTTGGAGACTCATTGTCACATGTATGTTTGATTGAGATCCCTTTGTTGCCATGCTGGCGGGATACTCATATTCATTATGTGTGAGTTATTTTCATACTGATAGGAGTCATTTTTGTGAGTGAGAGTTACTGTAGTGGAACATCTCGTGGAGAGATCCAACCACTCCTGCGTGAGGGAATTTTCCTTTTATGACAGAGAAAATACCATCCATGTATATCTGCACTATTTCTAGCACTTAATGTAGCGGCCTACACCATCTTGAAACCGAGGCCCGAAGACACAGTCCCTCCTAGACAAACTCCGTTATCAATCTCTTATGTTGCTAATGCTTGTTATGTTCCTCTTCTTTACAGCATGTAGATGTTCATTTATGTTCATTAATGCTTTAATTAAATGAAATTCTAACACATCAGTCAAAGTAAAAGGTCTTGGTTAAGCGTATCAGGAATTTACCTGGATCAAGTGGTATCAAAGTTGTACTTCTTGCTGATTTGGATTGCAGGCATGAACCATTGAATGTTCGTTGATTTGAGCAATGGAGGATGTCAAAGACATGTATGAGACCATGCTCAGGGTGTCCGAGAAAGAGGACATGTTGTAAAAAGCTTATGAGAAACAAACAATAGACAACGTTGAATTGAAGACACTCCTACAGGAAAAGTAGGAGGAAAAACATCGATTGAAGCTTCAGTTGCAAGCCATGATAGAGGTGTTGGAAGAATTGAAGCACAACGGCCTTGGAGGAAGTGAAGTGCAACGAAGGCTCGAGAGAATCCCTCTTCACATGTTTCAAAATTGATAGTTGAGGTAAATAGTGTTGATTTTTCTTCGGTTTCATCTTCGCATGATATCATTTTATTTGAAGTGTGGAGATCCCCACTACGAGGCCGACATGAGACTCCTCACCAAGATAGGTTGCACCAAGATAGGTTACAAAGGAGGAGGACTTGGCATTCGAGGCTAGGACATAACTCATCCATTGGAGGTTGTGTAGAGACCTCGCTGTAGGTTTGGGATACACTAAAGAGGATGTTCGAAGGACATCGAAAAGGAAAAACAAACATTGTTGAACTCACCGGGGAAGAGGATTGATGGAAACACTTCACCATCATTCCATGGTAAATATCGTTGGCAATGAAAGAGATGAGGCAAGCTCTCATCACCATGATCGCACCAGAGACTACCAGGGAAGGTATAACAAGTCTCACTATTCTAGAGTTCATTTCGATTATAAGAATGTTGCTAAAACATGAATGTAAACCATGGCATAAAAAAACTTGTCATTTTTGTGTTTTACATAACCATGTCGTTTCTAAGTGCTAGAAAAGAATGGTAGCACAGAGGAGGATGAGGCGTAAGAAGCCTTCTCCACAATAGAGAGAAACTGGTTAAGCAGATATGGAGGAAGAAGACCCATTGCAATCATTGAAACAGAGTTGGTCATCAAAGAACCATGTATTCGAGGCTCCATCCAGAGCTGCACCTTAAGGACGAAGCATTGGTGCATGAATTGGTCAAAGAAGATGTTCGACAAACAAACGTGCCAAAGGGAGATGATCCATTCACTTTGATAAGTGAGAGATGGCTTTTCTAGATGTGCTAGTTTGTCATTGCCTTATGTTTGTAAATCATATGTTGTATTTCTTAATTGTAAAAGTGATGATGTGTTTCTCCATCGCTTGTTCAACAACAATGATATTTAGGCCTTGTTTTATAAGTCGTGTGATGCATTTCTTTTATGTAAAAGTGATGATGTGTTTGCCATCACTTCGAAATGTGACGATGTTGCTCTTGGTCTTGTAATGATAGCTAAGGCGTGATTTCCATTTTGATGTAAGCTTGACCACCGAGTATGTGTTATAAACTCATGGCAAGTATGGAAATGTTTTAGGGTCATAGTTGGTCAATTTGAGAATGTAATCTACAAGATATTGTACTACAGGTGTGCAAAGCATGCAAGTGTCGGCTCATTGCTTAAGGCTCTGAAGAGCAATGGTGAAGGAGATGGAAGGGTGACCTTTTTCGGGACACTTGTGGTGCAGACATAGTACACAACAGTTGCATATTATTGTTGATTCTTTTGGAGGACCAAAAGCTCCTCAGTGGGGAGGATTGATCCAGGTGGCTCCAGAGACACACACATAACAAAGAGGGCTGATGAAAGCTCAAAAATCAAAGTGTTTAGCTTGCTCTCAAACTAGTTTCAGGTTGAAGATCTCGTCGTCTTGATCTCAATGGTGTGAACGGTTCGTGAAATCGAGTCCATATGGAGAAGTTAGAACTAGTCAAAGTTCACGGGTTGACAGAGTGACTTGGTAGGCTAAGGAGGACACAATTTGAACAAAATCTGGCCACTAGATTCTGCCCAGCTACGGCCAAATTCTAGGCAAAATTGTGGAACACTTAAAATGACTCCTACGGTCAAAATCAGAAAATTTGAAAATGTATGGGTTGTTAATATTTAAACAAAAAAATAATAAAAAAAGGGGTTGGTGGGCTACCACCCTCGCCACCCCACCATTTGGTTATAAATGTTTATAAAACAAAAGTTATTAAATGGGTAGGAGGGCCATGACCTCCGCCGGAGCCCACGGCATGGAACCGCACCACACGACAACCACATATAATATGTGGTGGGGTGGTCGGCGGCCAACCCCGCCACCCCAACCACCACTCTATACATATATGCAACGACGCCGTAAGGTTGGGGTGTGGGCCACTGGTCCCCCGGACCCACCGCTCCTACTATAATTACCACTAAAATATGTGTAAAATGGGAGGGAGGGGCGGTATTTGACCCACCTCCACCCCCTCCCCAACCCCTCCTCAACCATTCACCTTTCTGAACCAACGACCCAACAGCCTTTGGTTGGTAATTCCGCCCAGCAAAGTTTATATAAACCTCATTTTCACCAAGTGTGCCCAGGCCAAGGTAGAGCAGAGTGTGCACCCAGTTCAATACATTAATTTTTTATTGCAGGCAAGTGCAGAACCATGAGCCAACAGTACTGTAGGGAGTAGAACCATGATTGAGCCCAACTTTCAGGAGGGCGAAATTTTTCCAGTGTGAAAATGGGGAAAACTTTATATCGATTTTGCACTATTCGATGCCACGAATCTGTTGGTGTATTCAGATTTTCCATCTGAGCTGTACACTTTTCGACCACTTTTCATAGTGGAGAGCAAGTGTCAGCATTCAATGAGTGAGCAGTTGATTTCACATCTTTCGACGCTACGATTGCGATGGTGATTTCAGATCCAGTAGCGGAGCAACCTATTCTTCAATCATCTTCAGTGTGAGGTATATGATGTGTTGATTTCATGTACTTCTTTGTCTCTTTGCTATGGGATGCATTGTGTTGTATAGATCCCTGTTGATGTTTGATGTGGTATATTGTTTTGTTCTTGATATGAGATGTAATTTCTATCATGGATTTGTCTTATTTATGTTTGAGATCCCTTTGTTGCCATTTTTGCGGGATACTCATTGTCACATGTATGTTTGATTGAGATCCCTTTGTAGCCATGTTGGCAGGATACTCATATTCATTATGTGTGAGTTATTGTCATACTGATAGGAGTATTTTTTGTGAGTGAGAGTTCTTGTAGTGGAACATCTTGTGGAGAGATCTAACCACTCCTACATGAAGACATTTTCCTTATATGACAGAGAAAATACCATCCATGTACATTTGCATTATTTCTAGCACTTAATGCAGTGGCCTACACCATCTTGACACCGAGGCCCGGAGACGTAGTCCCTCCTGAACGAACTCTGTTATCAATCTCATATGTTGCTAATGCTTGTTATGTTCCTCTTCTTTAAAACATTTAGATTTTCATTTATGTTCATTAACATTTTGATTAAATGAAATTCTAACACATCAACCAAAGTAAAAGGTCTTGGTTAAGGGTATCAGGAATTTCCCGGATCAAGTACTCTTTAGATGGCTTACAATCTTCAGTTGTCGTCAGTTCACATATATGGGGATGCAAAAATGGTCATAGATGGCATCAGTGGGAACTCTTGCTTTCAGCCCAACTGACTTCAAGGATGGATTCAACGCATTAAACACCTATGGTCAAGCTCAAGGAGCCACCATTGATGCACATATACAAAGAGGGCGATTCTAGAGCCTTTCAAAATGCGGGTTGCACACTTCATTTGGAAACATAGTGATTCAACATTATAAAGGTGTTCAACTAATCAATGAGCGTTATTTCCCGAATCCTTGAATGTCTTCGACGCTGTCAACATTTTTGTGGTTGACTATAGTCAGTATGCCTTTTGTTCCTTTTATGTATTTATTTTTGTTTTGGGTAGGCAACGAGCCTATCATTTTTTTTTCTTTTTTGCTTCTTAATGTTGTCATGTTATGAACAATCGGTACTTACATGGATGGGCACTCTAGACATGCTTTCTCCATGATAATCACATGAGGATAGGTATAATGCAGTGGTCTGGATTTTCATATGTTATAATTTACATACAGTTATTGTGTCTTTTTATATGCTTAGTTCTATGTACCTGTGTTTTTTCAATATAATACATGGTGTTTTTCCCTCTCTTCAAATTATTTTAAGCAATTCGGTGCAATAATAATATCACTAGCTCAGTTAAGTAAAAAATGAAATTTGGTAATTGTTTAGAGTGGAACAATGGGAAGAAGAGGGATTTTCCTCTAATATTCTTTTTAGCGATTTTTAAGATATAGATGCAATAGAAGATATAGGTGCAATAGCAATCACTGTTTGAGTCTGTCTCAACATTATGTTTTTAAAAAATGTATCACCTTTCTTTCTCTAAATGGTGGGAGGTAAAAGTATCACTCTTCTTTTTCTAAATGGCAGGAGGTTTTAAATATTTGACCTTCTACATTCCTAAAATGCAAGGTAAGAAGTGTTCGACCTTTCATATTCGACCCTGTTTTTATTCCATAAATTTCTTAACCAATATGGTGAGCTTTTTTTTTTCTTTGTGGATAGATTGCTAGTGTTATGTTTTGTTTGTTATCTGTAATATGTAGAGTACCCATACCAACAATTATTGTTTCTCAGAGTTGATGAAAACTGAAAAAGGTCATTTATTTTTGTGAATTAATATGAAAAAGTGATACCTTTTAATAGCGAGAAGTTGGGTCACAATTCATAATTGGTTATAATGAAACCTCGTGCATTATCATATCATACAAAGAAGTTGGGTCACAATTCGTAATTGGTTATAATGGAGCTTTGCACATTATCATTATCATATCATACGAAACTTTAAGATTAGAAAATTAGCGACATAGTAGATTTTTGAAGGCGATCATTATTTTTTGGGTGTTAGATTTAAATTCATTTAAATTTAATAGTGGGAAGTATATGCTCAACGGAATTTAATATCTTATAGCTCAGAAAATATGTATCCCTGATTTTGAAGGTGTTGTTTACTGATGCTCCAGAATAGTTGGGAAGTCCTACTAGATTTTGAAGCCTTTGTGATTAGTTTGACAACTGGAAGTCAGGTTGGAATTTGGAGAATGTTTTTCAAAAAATTAAAATGTTAAAATGTTTGAATTATTTTTTAGGTGGAAATAGATTCAGCACCGTTAAGAATTTTTGGAGCACCCAAAATTTTGAGTTTTACAGCGGTAATCCATATTTTCAAAATTTTCTACAAGAATATCTATTATTTTCAAAGCTAATTTAAAAAAAAAAAAAATTAAGAATAGTGTAATTTTGAAGCCTTTCCAGGAAAGAAGACCTCCTTTATTTTAAAGTTTGTATAAGTAAAAATAATGTTGAAATATTAAACCCACCTGCAACCCTGTGTAGGAGGACAAAAAGTACAACAGCAGCAGAATTTTTCCTATTGTGTGCACTCCATCTCTGATATTTAAAACCCTACAAACACATTTTCTTGGATAATGGTTGTAGGCCTGTTTCAACAAAACAATTTCATGGCTCGCTCCATGCAATCCAACTCTCCATCCTTATTTTTAAAACACTGCAACCACCGCCGTTAAACACCACCTACCAACGTTTGAAACCACCGCGCATTTTGGTTTTTTAATTTGAATGAGCCTTGTCATCACAGCTCTTCACCCGCGAAATGTAAGGAGGTCCCCCACCATGCCAACACGACAAAGCATCAACCAATAAAATACATATCGTATAGAAAGGGGGCTGACGTCAACAGCCCCAAATGGGATGCAAAAAGGAATTATAAACCAGTGAAGTGTTTATCGCAAAACCAAAAGCCTACGCCAGCAGCCCAGAAATTGGATGCGATGAATTATCAAAAGAAGTTTTGACTTATAAGTTTGAAATACAAAACTTTGGTTAAATTTTTGTTTAGTTCCGCAACATATTTTTATTGAAAATTCCTTTGGACTTAAGGCACATATATGTATTCGTTTTAATATACATATATATTATAAACTTGTTAAGTTTATAATATATATATAAAACGTTAGTTAGTTTTATTTTTTTTTAAATAGTTTTGTTATGTTATGTATAAAAGAGAAAAAAGGCTCGAAGGCTGTAGTATGTTGAAAAGTTGACTGTGTGTATTAAAAACACAGAGAGAGCAGAAAACTGTAAATTTTTGCTAAAGGCAGAGAAAAGCCAGAGAGCAGAAATAGCAATGTGACGCCTTCAAACCATTTTAAAAAAAGAGTTACATTGCGTGTTATTATTTTAGACATTGACTAGAAGAAAGTTATGTTGCGTGTTAATCTGGAATTGAATAATTTAATTTTAAATTTATATTTGAAATAAAATAAAATAAAATAAATTAGTTAACTGTTTTTTATAAAATATAAATATTTGAAATAAAATATAAAGTAGAATAAAACTAAAATACATTAATGGAATAACAATATCTTATTATTACATTCAAAGAATCTTATAAAAAAAAACTTATCAATAGGCTAAACCAGCTATGAAATGTGTACATTGTTTAAAAATTGGGGTTATGAATCCTGCCTATTCTATAAGAAGCTATTTTGTTAAGTGAGTAATTTAATTTCAATTTAAAAGTTTAGAGTGTATTATAAGGGCATTGGAGTGTGTGAATTTAAAATATATTATATTTTTTATATTATGTTAATGATTTTTTTTTTCTCTGTAATAATTAAATGTTTTGTTTGGTATCGATATTGTTAGATAACAGTTTGGTTAAGGTTTATATATGGGTGTAAATTTGATTATTTTGTATTTTTTGTCATTCTATAGATAATGTATTTAGTATTGGTAGTTTGTTGGGCTCTATTTTTGAATTGGAATGTTTATACTCTAACCATGACCAAGTTTGGAGATAAGGTATCAGAGAAATCTTAGCCTCTTCCTTTCATATTTGTCTTCTCTAGCCATAGCGTTTGTCTAGATATTGGTACTTTATATGTTTCTTTCCTCTTTGGTTCGTTCTCTCCGTGGAATTCTTTTTGTTTCAACTTGGTGATTATACAAGTTGATAATGTTTGAGTCTAGAGGCCAAGCATTAAGAAAGAAAAACTTGGCCACTATTTAGAAATCTCAGTGTGATTTTTGATTGGTTTTGGTATTTTTCTAGCTACTCCTCTTAGTTCAATCCCTCGAACTATTTTTAATGAAAATTGGGTGACTATTAAAGCTTGGAACTATAATGAAGATTAGTATAAAATTATCATAGAGGATACATGTTTGCACCTTGGTTCCAAGGATATTATTTACTTCCCTTCTTTGGTCTCTGAATCAAGTTTAGTTGTAGAGTGTGAGTTGAGTGTATATTGAGAAAGTGATGTAGAGAACCAATGTGAGGATGCCTGAGAAGTGTTGAGTTGCAGAGTAAGGGAAGATGAGTAAGTTCTAGTAGAAGATAAGAGAGTTTGTTGAATCAAAGGAGATTTTCTGAGATAGAGTGATAATATCATATATTTCTGAGTTGCAGAGGTAGGCCAAAGTTCCAAGTTTGAAAATCCCATGAAGGATAGAATCTTGGTTGTAGCAGGCCAGGTGCATGCACTTATTAGAAGTTGGTGTCTCTAGGCAAGTTGGTTCTTGCTGATTTGAGGGGGTTGGGGTCTCTTGTAAGTAGGTGCTCACAAATAATTAATATAATCAAAGTTGGTTCTTTTGATTCACATCATAATATAAAACGAGCTTTGGTGTTTTTTCTACCATAATGGTTTCCACATTAAATCATTGTTTTCAAATTTTATGGGATTATTATTTTCTCATGTGCTTCTAAATTATTTACAATTGAATGTATAATTGTATAAGATAAAAAGAAAAAATGTAAATTATTGGACAAACTTAATCACATAATTCAAAAGTGGGCTCATCATTGGTTGTCTTTGGGTGGTAGGTATATTTTGGTTCAGGCGGTGCTTCAACAGTTAGTAGTATATTGGGCCCATCTATTTTACCTCCCTATTCAGATCATCACTCTCATCAAATCAGTCATTTCTCGTTTCATATGGTTTGGTGCAAAGGGATTAAAGAAGTTTCATTTGTGCAAAATGGATTCTATATCGACGTCCAAGAAGTTTGGTGGGTTGGGGCTGCTGAATGTGCGCTTTTTCTCACATGCACTTCTGATGAAATATCTCTGTAGGGCGCTCACAGGCTCGGGCTTCTGGCTAGACATAATAAACCTCAAGTATCTAGATGTGCCTCCTCTGCTGCAGTTGTATAATAACTCATATGCTCATTAGAATCATGGCTCTTTCACATAGCAAGGGTTTCAAAAGTTTATGTGTCTATTTGTTGTATGCTTAACTTGGAAATCTGGCAACAGTCATAACATTCTTTTGGGGTATGACAAAATAATAGGGATTTGTCGAGACTCTGTAAAACTGGATGCACACCTCCTTCACATGTTATCTCATTGGGGAATCTTCTTTCTCTCGCAAGTGATCTCCCACTGGCAACATGGATGCCTGATCTATAAATCAACATCCTCCTTGGGGTTGATGGATGATGATGCTGGTCATTGGTAGGGATTTGTGGAGTCTCTAAAAGCTAGGGGCCTTTGTCTTCTTCAGGGTGGATATCGCATCATATGGGAGGGTGCGTCGAAGGGGAATGCCATCATTGTTTCCCAGACTTACTAGCACCTTATGTATAATCATATGGAGGACAAGAGTCCTTCCCCCTTTCTCCCCTTTTGGTCTTGGCACATTCCTTCCAAAATCCTGCTATTTGGATGGTTTGTGTGGAAAAAACGTATTCTAACTTGGGAAAACCTCATTAAAAGGGGGTTCCATGGAACTAGTAGATGTGTTTTTTGTTTGGTTCAATATGAATCTGTTTTTCATCTTTTCCTCTCTTGCCAGTCATCCTCAATCTTTGGTCCCTTTTCTCTGGTTTTCTTCTCAATCCGGGTTGGCAGCCTCAGAGTATTATTTGTGCCGTGAATGATTGGGGATCGGTGCTATCTAGTTATAAAGCTCTGCCTTTCTTTCTTTTCTGGGAATTTTGGAAGAACCATAACTGCTTCCTTTTTCAAAAATTCCCTCTGAAACTACCTCACATACACGAGGCTATTTTATCCTCAGTATCTGGTGTTTCCTTTCCTCCTCTTACTATAAAGGACCTGTCCCATCGACTTAGGTCTTTTCCCATTTCTCTTCCGGCTGCCTTTTTCGATGGGGCTCCAAGGGGAGGGGTCTGTGGGTGCGGAGCTTGGATTAAGATTGACAACTAGGAAATATTTAAACTCTTCTGGGATGGGGGAAAAGGTTCTAACTTGAAGGCAGAGGTATTGGCTTTATGGAGTGTTGATCCAAGTGGCTCCAAGACACACATAGGACAAAGAGGGTTGATGAAAACTCAAAAATAAAAGTGGTTGTCTTGCTCTTGAACTAGGTTCAAGTTGAAGATCTCTTCGTCTTGATCGTAGCGGTGTGAATTATTCATCAAATCGAGTCCATATGGAGAAGCTAGAGCCAGTCAAAGCTCAGGGGTTGACTAGGTGACTTAGTAGGTTAAGGAGGACACAATTTGAACGAAATACGACCACCGGATTCTGGCTAGCTCTGGCCAGATTCTGGGCGAAATTGTGGGACACTTAAAATGACTACTACGGTCAAAATCGAAAAATTTGAAAATGTATGGGTTCTTAATATTTAAACAAAAAAATATTAAAAAAAGGGGGCGGGGGCCACTACGCCCGCCACCCCACCGGTCGGTTATAAAACAAAAGTTATTAAAATTGGCCGACAGGTCTTGACCCTCGCCGAACCCCACGACATGGAACTGCACCACCCAACAACCACATATAATATGTGGTGGGGTGGTTGACGACCAACCCCTCCACCCCAACCACCACTCTATAAATATATGCAACGGTGCCGTAAGGTTGGGGTGCGAGCCACCGGTCCAGCGGACCCACCGCCCCCGCTATAATTACCACTAAAATATGTTTAAAATGGGAGGGGTGGGATTCACCCCTGACCCCTCCTCAAACATTCACTTTTCTTAACCAATGACCCAATAACCTTTGGTTGGTAATTCCGCCCAGAAAAGTTTATATAAACCTCATTTTCACCAAGTGCGCCAAGGCCAAGGTAGAACGAAGTGCACACGTAGTTCGAGACAACAATTTTTTATTGCAGACAGGTGCGGAACCATGAGCCAGAAGTACAGGGAGCAGAACCATGATTGAGCCCAACTTTCAGGAGGGAAAAATTTTTCCAGTGTCCAAATGGGACAAACTTTATATCTATTTTGCACTATTCGATGCCACGAATCTGATGGTGTATTCAAATTTTCCATCTGAGCTTTATATTTTGTGGCCACTTTTCATAGTGGAGTGCAGGTGTCAGCATTCAATGAGTGAGCAATCAATTTCACATCTTTCGATGCCACAATTGCGATGGTGATTTCACATCAAGCAGCGAAGAAACCTATTCTTCAGTCATCTTCAGTGTGAGGTATATGATGCATTGATTTCATGTACTTCTTTGTCTCTTTTCTATGGGATGCATTGTGTTGTATAGATCCTTGTTGATGTGTGATGTGGGATATTCTTTTGTTCTTGATGTGAGATGTAGTTTCTATCATGGATTTGTCTTATTTATGTTTGAGATCCCTTTGTTACCATTTTGGCAGGATACTCATTATCACATGTGTGTTTGATTGAGATCCCTTTGTTGCCATGCTAGCGGGATACTCATAGTCATTATGTGTGAGTTATTTTCATACTGATAGGAGTCTTTTTTGTGAGTGAGAGTTACTGGAGCGGAACATCTCATGGAGAGATCCAACCACTCCTGCATGAAGGAATTTTCCTTTTATGACAGAGAAAATGCCATCCATGTACATCTACACTATTTATAGCACTTAATGTAGCAGCCTACAACATCTTGACACCGAGGACCGGAGACATAGTCCCTCCTGGACGAACTCCGTTATCAATCTCTTATGTTGCTAATTCTTGTTATGTTCCTCTTCTTTACAACATGCATATGTTCATTTGTGTTCATTAATGCTTTGATTAAATGAAATTCTAACACATCATTCGAAGTAAAAGGTCTTGGTTAAGGGTATCAGGAATTTACCCGGATCAAGTGGTATCAAAGCTGGTCTTCTTGCTGATTTGGATTACAGGCGTGAACCATTGAACGTTCGTTGAGTTGAACAATGGAGGATGTCAAAGACATGTATGAGACCATGCTTAGGGTGTCCGAGAAAGCGTACATGTTGTACGAGTATTATGAGAAACAAACAATAAACAATGTTGAATTGAAGACACTCCTACAGGAAAAGAAGGAGGAAAAACATCGATTGAAGCTTCAGTTGCAAGCCATGACAGAGGCGTTGGAAGAATTGAAGCACAACAATGAAATTCTTCAAGCAGATCATGATGCATTGAAGGAACTCCTATAGGAAGAGAAGGAGGAGAAGCAGTGATTGCATCTTCAGCTACAAGCAGCGACAGAGGCCTTGGAGGAAGTGAAGTGCAACGAAGGCTAAGAGAAGCCCTCTTCACATGTTTCAAAATTGATAGTTGAGGTAAACAGTGTTGATTTTTCTTCAGTTTCATCTTCACATGATATCATTTTTGCTGGAAGTGTGGAGATCCCCATTATAGGAACCGACATGAGACTCCTCACCAAGACGGGTTACAAAGGAGGAGGACTTGGCTTTTGATGCCAAGACATAACTCATCCATTGGAGGTTGTGTAGAGACCTCGCTATGCAGGTTTGGGATACACTAAAGGAGGATGTTTGAAGGGTATCAAAGGAAAAAAGACTCACCAGGGACGAGGATTGATGGAAACACTTCACCATCATTCCATGGTAGTGCATGTTGCAATGAAAGAGATGAGGCAAGCTCTTATCACCATGATCGCACCAGAGTCCACCCGGGTAGGTATAACAAGTCTCACTATTCTAGAGTTCATTTCAATTATAATAATGTTGCTAAACATGAACGTAAACCATGGCATAAACAAACTTGTCATTTTTGTGTTTTACATAACCATGTCATTTCTAAGTGCTGGAAAAGAATGGTAGCACAAAGGAGGATGAGACGTAAGAAGCCTTCTCCACAACAAAGAGAAACTGGTTAAGCAGATATGGAGGAAGAAGACCCATTGCAATCATTGCAACAGAGTTGGTCATCAAAGAGCCACGTATTCGAGGCTCCATCTACAACAGCACCTTAAGGATGAAGCATCGGTGCATGAATTGGTCGAAGCAGTTGTTCGACAAACAAACATGCCCAAGGGAGATGATCCATTCACTTTGATAAGTGAGAGATTGTTTTTATAGATGTGGTAGTTTTTCATTGCCTTATGTTTGTAAATCATATGTTGTATTTGTTAACTATAAAAGTGATGATGTGTTTCTCCATCGCTTGTTCAACAACAATGATATTTTGGCCTTATTTTATAAATCATGTGATGCATTTCTTTTATGTAAAAGTGACGATGTGTTTGCCATCACTTCAAAATGCAACGATGTTGTTCTTGGTCTTGTAATCATAGCTGAGGCGTGATTTCCATTTTGATGTAAGCTTGACCACCGAGTATGTGTTATAAACTCGTGGCAAGTATGGAAATGATTTAGGGTCATAGTTGGTCAATTCGAGATGTAATCTGCAGGAGATTGTACTAAAAGTTTGCAAAGCATGCAGGTGCTGGCTCATTGCTTAAGGCTTTGAAGAAAAACGGTGAAGGAGATGGAAAGGTAACCTTTTTCGGGACACTTGTGGTGCAGGCATAGTACACAATAGTTGCATATTATTATTGATGCTTTTGGAGGACCAGAAGCTCCTCAATGGGGAGGATTGATCTATGTGGCTCCAGAGACACACACATGACAAAGATGGCTGATGAAAGCTCAAAAACTGAAGTGTTCAGCTTGCTCTCAAACTCGTTCCAGGTTGAAGATCTCATCGTCCCGATCACAATGGTGTGAACGGTTCATGAAATCGAGTCCATATGGAGAACTTAGAATTAGTCAAAGTTCAGTGGTTGACTAGGTGACTTGGAAGGTTAAGGAGGACACAATTTGAACCAAATCCAGCCACTAGATTCTGCCCAGCTATGGCCAGATTCCAGATGAAATTGTGGGACACTTAAAATGACTCCTACGGTCAAAATCAGAAAATTTGAAAATGTATGGGTTGTTAATATTTAAACAAAAAAATATTAGAAAAAGGGGGTGGTGGGCTACCACCCTCGCCACCCCACCAGTCGGTTATAAATGGTTATAAAACAAAGGTTATTAAAATGGGCAGGAGGGCCATGACCCCTGCCGGACCCCACGGCATGGAACCGCACCACACGACAACCTAATATAATATGTGATGGGGTGGTCGGCGGCCAACCCCGCCACCCCAACCACCACTCTATACATATATGCAACGACGTCGTAAGGTTGGGGTGTGGGCCACCAGTTCGTCGAACCTGCCGCCCCTACTAAAATTACCACTAAAATATGTTTAAAATGGGAGGGGCGGAGGGTCCAACACATTCCTTCCAAAATCCTGCTATTTGGATGGCTTGTGTGGAAAAAACGTATTCTGAATTGGGAAAACCTCATTAAAAGGGGGTTCCATGGACCCGGTAGATGTGTTTTTTGTTTGGATCAATATGAATCTGTTTTTCATCTTTTCCTCTCTTGCTTAGACATCCTCAATCTTTGGTCCCTTTTCTTTGGTTTTCTTCTCAATCCGAGTTGGCAGCCTCAGAGTATTATTTGTGCCATGAATGATTGGGTTCGGTGCTATCTAGTTATAAAGCTCTACCTTTATTTCTTTTTTGGGAAGTTTGGAAGGCCTGTAACCACTTCCTTTTTCAAAATTTCCCTCTAAAACTGCCTCACATACACGAGGCTATTTTATCCTCAATATTTGGTGTTTCCTCTCCTCCTCTTGCTATAAAGGACCTGTCCCATCGACTTAGGTATTTTCCTATTTCTCTTCCAGCTGCCTTTTTCAATGGGGCTCAACAAGAGGGGGATCTGTGGGTGCAGAGCTTGGATTAAGATTGACAAAAAATATTTCAACTCTTCTGGGATGGGGGAAGTGGTTCTAACTCGAAGGCAGAGGTATTAGCTTTATGGAGTGTTGATCTAGGTGGCTTTAGAGACACACATAGGACAAAGAGGGTTGATGAAAGCTAAAAAATAAAAGTGTTTTTCTTGCTCTTGAACTAGGTTCAAGTTGAATATCTCACCATCTTGATCGTAGTGGTGTGAATGGTTCGTCAAACTGAGTCCGTATGGAGAAGTTAGAGCCAGTAAAAGCTCAGGGGTTGACCGGGTGACTTGGAAGGTTAAGAAGGAAACAATTTGAATGTAATACGGCCACTGGATTCTGGCCAGCTCCAGCCAAATTCTGGGTGAAATTGTGGGGCACTTAAAATGACTACTACAGTCAAAATCGGAAAATTTGAAAATGTATGGGTTGTTAATATTTAAACAAAAAAATATTAAAAGAAGGGGGCAGCGGCCACCACCCCCGCCACCCCATTGGTTAGTTATAAATTTTTTTTTATTAAAATGGGCTGGCATTTCATGACCCCCGCCGGACCCCACATCATGGAACTGCACCACCCGACAACCACATATAATATGTGGTGGGGTGGTTGACGACCAACCCCACCACCCCAACCACCACTCTATCAATATATGCAATGGTGCCGTAAGGTTGGGGTGCGAGCCACCAGTCCAGCGGACCCACCACCCCCGCTCTAGTTACCACTAAAATATGTTTAAAATGGGAGGGGCGGGATTTACCCCCAACCCCTCCTCAACCATTCACTTTTCTTAACCAACGACCCAACAACCTTTGGTTGGTAATTCCGCCCAGAAAAGTTTATATAAACCTCATTTCACCAAGTGCACCAAGGCCAAGGCAGAACAGAGTGTGCACATAGTTTGAGACAATAATGTTTTATTGCAGACAGGTGCGGAACCATGAGCCAACAATACAGGGAGCAAAACCATGATTGAGCCCAACTTTCAGGAGGGAAAATTTTTTCCAGTGTCCAAATGGGACAAACTTTATATCTATTTTGCACTATTGGATGCCACGAATCTGATGGTGTATTCAAATTTTCCATCTGAGCTTTATATTTTTTGTCCACTTTTCATAGTGGAGTGCAGGTGTCAGCATTCAGTGAGTGAGCAGTCGATTTCACATCTTTCGATGCCACAATTGCGATGGTGATTTCAGATCAAGCAGTGGAGCAACCTATTCTTCAGTCATCCTCAGTATGAGGTATATGATGCGTTGATTTCATGTACTTCTTTGTCTCTTTTCTATGGGATGCATTGTGTTGTATAGATCCCTGTTGATGTTTGATGTGGTATCTTGTTTTGTTCTTGATGTGAGATGTAATTTCTATCATGGATTTGTCTTATTTATGTTTGATATCCCTTTGTTACCATTTTGGCGGGATACTTATTGTCACATGTATGTTTGAATGAGATCCCTTTGTTGCCATGCTGGCGGGATACTCATAGTCATTATGTGTGAGTTATTTTCATACTGATAGGAGTCATTTTTGTGAGTGAGAGTTACTGTAGCGGAACATCTCGTGGAGAGATCCAACCACACCTGCATGAGCGAATTTTCCTTTTATGATAGAGAAAATACCATCCATGTACATCTGCACTATTTCCAGCACTTAATGTAGCAGCCTACAGCATCTTGACATCGAGGCCCGGAGATGTAGTCCCTCCTGGACAAACTCCGTTATCAATCTCTTATGTTGCTAATGCTTGTTATGTTCCTCTTCTTTACATCATGCAGATGTTCATTTATGTTCATTAATGCTTTGATTAAATGAAATTCTAACACATCAGTCGAAGTAAAAGGTCTTGGTTAAGGGTATCAGGAATTTACTTGGATCAAGTGGTATCAAAGCTGGTCTTCTTGCTGATTTGGATTGTAGGCATGAACCATTGAACGTTCATTGAGTTGAGCAATGGAGGATGTCAAAGACATGTATGAGACCATGCTCAGGGTGTCCGAGAAATCGGACATGTTGTATGAATCTTATGAGAAACAAACAACAAACAACATTGAATTGAAGACACTCCTACAGGAAAAGGAGGAAAAAAATCGATTGAAGCTTTAGTTGCAAGCCACGATAGAGGCGTTGGAAGAATTGAAGCACAACAATGAAATTCTTCACGTAGATCATGATGCATTGAAAGCACTCCTACAGGAAGAGAAGGAGGAGAAGCAGTGATTGCAACTTCAGCTACAAGCAGCAATAGAGGCCTTGGAGGAAGTGAAGTGCAACGAAGGCTCAAAGAAGCCCTCTTCACATGTTTCAAAATTGATGGTTGAGGTAAATGGTGTTGATTTTTCTTTAGTTTCATCTTCACATGATATCATTTTTGCTGGAAGTGTGGAGATCCCCATTACAAGAACCAACATGAGACTCCTCACCAAGACGGGTTACAATGGAGGAGGACTTGGAATTCGAGGCCAAGACATAACTCATCCATTGGAGGTTGTGTAGAGACCGCACTATGCAGGTTTGGGATACACTAAAGGAGGATGTTCGACGAACATCAAAGGAAAACAGACTCCCAGGTAAGAGGATTGACGGAAAAACTTCACCATCATTCCATGGTAGTGCATGTTGCAGTGAAAGAGATGAGGCAAGCTCTCATCACCATGATCGCACCAGAGACCACCTGGGAAGGTATAACAAGTCTCACTATTCCAGAGTTCATTTCAATTATAAGAATGTTGCTAAAAATGAAAGTAAACCATGGCATAAAAAAACTTGTCATTTTTGTGGTTTACATAACCATGTCATTTCTAAGTGCTAGAAAAGAATGGTAGCACAAAGGAGGATGAGGCATAAGAAGCCTTCTCCACAACAGAGAGAAACTGGTTAAGCAGATATGGAGGAAGAAGACCCATTGCAAGCATTGCAACAGAGTTGGTCATCAAAGAGCCACGTATTCGAGGCTCCATCCAGAGCAGCACCTTAAAGATGAAGCATCGGTGCATGAATTGGTCGAAGCAGTTGTTCAACAAACAAACATGCCAAAGGGAGATGATCCATTCACTTTGATAAGTGAGAGATGGTTTTTCTAGATGTGGTAGTTTGTCATTGCCTTATGTTTGTAAATCATATGTTGTATTTGTTAACTGTAAAAGTGATGATGTGTTTCTCCATCGCTTGTTTAGCAACAATGATATTTTGGCCTTGTTTTATAAGTCGTGTGATACATTCTTTTATGTAAAGTGATGATGTGTTTGCCATCACTTCAAAATGCGACGATATTGTTCTTGGTCTTGTAATGATAGCTGAGGTGTGATTTCCATTTTGATGTAAGCTTGACCACCGAGTATGTATTATAAACTCGTGGCAAGTACGGAAATGTTTTAGGGTCATAGTTGGTCAATTTGAGTATGTAATCTGCAGGAGATTGTATTACTAGTTTGAAAAGCATGCAGGTGTCGGCTCATTGCTTAAGGCTCTGAAGAAAAATGGTTAAGGAGATGGAAAGGTAACCTTTTTCGGGACACTTTTGGGGCATACATAGTGTACAATAGTTGCAAATTATTGTTGATGCTTTTGTAGGACCAAAAGCTCCTCGGTGGGGAGGATTGATCCAGGTGGCTCTAGAGACACACACATGACAAAGAGGGTTGATGAAAGCTCAAAAATCAAAGTGTTCAGCTTGCTCTCAAACTAGTTTCAGGTTAAATATCTCATCTTCCTGATCACAATGGTGTGAACGGTTCATGAAATCGAGTCCATATGGAGAAGTTAGAATCAGTCAAAGTTCAATGGTTCACTGGGTGACTTGGCAGGTTAAGAGGACACAATTTGAACGAAATCCGGTGTAATATTCCTATTTAAGGAAATTAAATAAACACAGCAAATGGTACAGCGATGGAATGACTCATAAGCAAACATTCACAGCACATAAAATAATAGGATTTCTCATGCACAGACATATGTTAAACAACGAAAATCTGAGCCATTTTATTATGCTGGGAATTATCAGAGATTACAATAGATGCCCCGATGATAGCGCTCAACTGGCGCGGGCAAGATAAAAAGACTTCCTTGGAAAACAAAGGGGTACAGCAGTTTACGGTTGCGTTCAAGCGGCTAGGAATAACTGCCGAGTGCTGCCAATATGCTACAGCTGGAAAAGGGAACCATTGAGCGACTCCCGACACTGGTCAGGCCCTCAACAGGCACGGACTGTCTCTGCTTCAAACTCCAGACCCGAAACCTCCAAAATGATAATGACTCTGTGCACACACGCGATGAACTGCGGTCTTTTCACTCAGACAGCGCTGCCACTCCTGACGCAGCTCTGCAACAAGTTTGCAACAAGCTCTAGACCCAATCCTTCTGACCAAACGATGGTAGGACTACCTCACCCGAGTAGGCACTCGAAGTCCCCCGGGGTTGAGGTTGAGATTGCCTCACCCGAGTAGGCACTCGAAGTCCCCCGGGGCTGAGGTTGAGATCTCCGCTCGGAGACACTCGGCACACTAAACAGTGCTGCAGACCTGCTAAACAGCCGGCGTGCTCAAGTATTGGCGACCAATTTCGATATCATAAACATCCATAATGCAAAACATGGTGGCTCCCTTCCTTTTGTATGCGGCCTTCGTCACGATCCCTTGACTTCCGCTTTCCCGCGCAGTCCCTCTCGGCCCAACGCTGCCAAATCAGCCACGTACTTACCTTCCCGCGCTTGGATGAGCCACAACCCGCTCACTGTTATTTCCCTTTAACCATAGGCGGCAAAATCTGTCTGAATTAATATTCCAATTAGCTATTGCTAATTGGGAATATTACAGTCTGCCCCGGCAAAATGTTGCTTGACCCCAAGCAACTGTAGTGATGGATGCTGCCATATCTTTTCATTTTCCCACGTCGCAACCTCATCCGAAAAAAAAACAATTGCTTGTCTTTAAACAATGCCTGAACAAGCCTCCCCTCTAACTGACGTTCCTCACTAACACTGCAAAATGTGCCTGGGTCTCAGATGCACCACTGAAACCTCTCTGACCTCTGCATCACCCTGACATGAAGGGACCTCTCAACGCCAGGATCCCGAACCAATCTCTCACCAACCAACAGTCCTCTCGGATCCCATCTCCACCATGGCCCGTCATCACCCAAGTCCCACGGCTCAGGCTGCACACTATCTCTGGCTACAGCTGATGCTCTCAGGGGTGAAGACCACCAACAAGCATCAATGCTCCCGGGCTCTTGCTGTGCTGCACCTGTAACTACATATGCTGCCCCTCCAACTGCATATCGGCTCATCACCTCTATCCTATCTAGGTCCTGACTCAGTCCTATGCTGATCTTGCTCTCCTAAAATCGGGAAGGGGTCCTGAAGTAACAACAATCGGTGCCCTCCCGCCAACTGGGATCTGTAACATCTACTATGTCCAAGGGCCCCTGCTTTGCTGTGCTCCCTACGAAGAACACTGTATCATCAAGAGGGTACCAACTCATGATCTCCCGCCAGTCCAAACTGGGAGAAGAATCCGGTGTAGCAACAACGGCATGTGGAACATGCCTGGGATGTTTCCGCCAGCCCATAATCAACTCCCACTGCTCTGCCCTATCTACCAATGAAAGCTGCCTATAGAAGGAAGCCCCTCTCTCTACCATGGGCCAAAGTGGGCAAGGTATGCTGCAAGCTCCATCGATGTACTCCTGGAGAGTATTACTCACCGAAGGTACTGCAGCTCGGCCAACTGTATGTACATCTATCTGCATCTCATCAATGTGTCAGCCCAAAGATGGATGTTCCACCATCTCCAACAACTCATCCCTCTCATCGGGAATGTAAAACTCCTACTGTCCCCTAGCTCCCTGCAGAACCATCCCATTGACCTCCAACATCTCTAGAGGATATGGATTTGTAGCTGTCGTCACCATACTCGATGCCTGTGCACCTAACTGCTCCCCTTCAAACGCTGACCCCAATGTTAGCAGCATATCCATCATAGGCTCAATGTGGGCGCCCATCTGGACCTCACCCAAGGAAATGTCATGCCTGATGTCCATAGTATCCTCCTCTACTAATTCAAGCTCCATCATATGCTTCTCTGGCTGAAACATCACGAAGGAATCATCACCCAAAGTATCTCCTACACAGTCCCCTGACTGCTCACCCTGCACACTAGAACGTAGCTCTGGTCTACTGTCATCATCATCTCTGCTTGGCTGCTCTCGCTCCCCAGAAGCATCCTCATATGATCCCATGGACTCATGTGAAGAAGAGTCCACGTCCTGGCATACGGAAGGAATGCCTACCGCCTCTACCTCTGCCACCTCATCTGCATCTCTCAGGCATGAGTGATCAGGCCCCCAAGGTTCTTTGTAAATGAAGCAAAGTCCCTTCCTCCTCAGCTCCGGAAATGAAGGTGGGCTGAAAATCTGAACTTGGCAAGCATCATAGCTTACCCCATGTTGTCCTTCTCTCCACTCATGACACGTGTAGAGTGTATGCTGATCCTGGGCTGCAAAATTATTGCCCCCCAATGGCCAAGTGAACAACAATCCTCCAGAGAAGGTTCCTCCAACAATGAAGAACAAGCTGGCCCAAAACAATCCATCCATGAAGAATAGAGTGAAGAACAATCCTCCAGAGAAGGTTCCTCCAACAATGAAGAACAAGCTGGCCCAAAACAATCCATCCATGAAGAATAGGTCATGGTCATCATGGATCATCCGAATGAGAGGTTTTCTGAAGGTTTTACATGATGATACATGATGCAAACAATCTCTCACGAGGATACAACGTAGTTTCATCCACTGCAACTTCAGAAAATTGCATGGCAAGCAATGTACAAGATCCATCACATCTACTAATGGATAGTAAATGGCTGAATATGACAACAACATGAGACCAAACACTTGCCCATGGCTGTACAATGGATGACTGTTAATCTCATGGCCCACCTCAAAAGAGAACGCATATGTAGTGGTGGTGGCCATGCCTCCTCCCATGCTCCCATTAGAACATGTAGTGCAGAACATGTGAGAGTTTTTCCCACTCACAGACACATCCAGCTCATGTGTCTCCCTCATAATCAAGCCTACTATACGAATCTGATCTATATCAGCAAATGAAGACATGATTAGCAGCAAAATGAAGGAAATGCTTAAGGTTACCAGTGATGAAGAGGGGTACCAACAGCTTCCCCAACAAGTACAGCGCAGTTTTACAAGTTGCTGCTTGATGAAAGTACAAGGCAAAATGTTTCTTGTTACATAGTTAATCATGCATGTATTTATATGATACATGCTATAGTGTATGAAATGAACATGCAAGTGATGATAAAACATTTTCCAAATGCCACAAAAGAGATGGCTTCCTCCATCATGTAGAATGGCCCAATGAAACTCATGGAGCAACATGACAAGCTTACCCCCTTGTGAAGCAATGTATTGCATAAGAATGGTAAGAGTGTGCAAATCAATGAATGTACAAACAAATCCCTCACCATATGCTGGAAGTAAGATGGTACATGGATCTATGAATGAGTCCTCCATAGTGTGTTGGCATGCTATGAATAAGGCTGAACCATGTGCTGCAAAAAGATGATCCTCCTGATGCTTGGGAACCTAAGTCAAGAAGAACAAGCCATAGATGTCTCTATCATCATTACCTCCTCTTGGTTCATCAAGTGCAACAAATGTGAAGTGATCCTGGGACCTATGGGTTATAGATCCACTATATCTCTGCCAGGCACTCTTCACCCATAAATTTCTGCTCCACGGTGACAGTGCTGTGAGCTCATGCAAATAAGCTTTTGTCAATACAAAGCTCTGTTCTCTGACATGCTCCTTGTCAAAGACTCCTCTAACAATGCTGCAACAAATGTGGAACACCTCCCAAGTTGGAAGTGCTTCCAAACTATCATCAAAGACCAAGGAGATAGTGCCATCCCCTCTTCCTGCAATATCGTACAAAGTATGAGAGCAAATATGCCCTTGCTCTCCTAGAAACAAACCAAGCAACAAGACATTGTGTTGCCTCCCCATACCTCCATCATACCAGTCATGTGATGAAGACATAATGAATGATATGAATATCATATCAAAACCATGCATCCATACTCTATGCTGCTCAATGATGCAAGTATCCAGCCATCTTTCCTCCATCCTCCGACTCTTAGGAAGAGTGTTTGCCAAGAGATGGCCAAACTCTTTCAAGAGTAACCAGTGCAGCCAAGCCTCTTGCTGCCTGGTATCATAGATCTGCAAGTAGCCTCTTAGATCCTTGCTCATCAATCACATCCACTCAATCACTTGTGGATGCCTCCTTCTCCTCCTCATCCTGGTACTCCTCCAATGAGGGTTACCATCCTCCAAAATCAAATTTCTGAATTTGCACTTCATAGGGTTTTGAAATGTAAACTTCTCAAGGATCAATGAAACCCTATCAAGAATCAAATAGGTGGTAGGCAAAAACCTCCCATCATGATGTGTATGGCTCAAGGGATGTCCAACACAAGCATGAGAGATGTTATCCATCCGAAGACGTCCTCCATCTTCTTTCTGCTCTTGTGAGAAGGGAACCAAATCATTGCGTTCCATAGTGTGTTGAAGTGCATCTATAGTGAGATCTCTCCTTGAGACCTCCCCTTCATCCATGTTGCAAAGCGCAGTGCAACCAGGCTGCTCTATAGTAGCAATGAGATTTGACCCTTGGTCTACAAGAGTCCCGTCCTCAAAAGTGTTGGCTGCCCCAACTGTCGATGCATGTGGCTTCTCATCCATGAGTGGGACAGTGTTTTCACAAGCCTCCTCAAGAGGTGATGTGATATCTTCTTCTTGATGAGAATTGGAAGCGCATGGTAATTCCTCTCCTTTTTCTTCACCCTTCTTTTCCTCCTCAACGGTAGATGCCTTTCCTCTGGATCTGAAAAGAGATGAGAATAAAATCTCCTTTTTCACCGCTCTAGTCTTCTTGGGCTTAGACTCACAGGGACTAGTGGATCCGTCATGCATGGGAAGAGGTGATCTCCCAATGGTACGCTGCGAATCTGAACTCTACATGGTAGAAAAACCACTGTTCCTATCACTGTACCTTCCTCCTTCATCCTACCTGAGCTGACAGTAATCTTTGAAGGGCAAAGCTGCTTTGAAGTCTTCCCCCATGGACTGCCATTTACGGAAATAGTCTCCAAAGGGTATATGATCATGTTGCCTCTCTTTCTCACTCAGCACTGGCGGTAAGAATGTAGGCATTGTGATAATGTCCACAGGCTGAGCCAGAACCATGCTCTGATACCACTGTAATGTTCCTGTTTAAGGATATTTATATAAACACAGCAACTGGTATAGCAATAGAATGCCTCGTTCATAAAATATTCAACAATACATGGAATAATAGAAGCGGAATATAAAATAACAGAGGCTAACCCATGCAACGGATACACGTTAAACTGAGAAATTACTAAGTCATTTCATTATGCTAGGAAATATAAACGATTACAACAGATGCCCAGATGATAGTGCTTAATTTGGCGCATGCAAGGCAAAGATATTCTTGGAAAGAAGGTACAGCGGATTTCCTGTGGCGTTCAAGCGGCTGGAAATACTGCCGCGTGCTGCTAATGACCCCCGATTCTGCGTGACGTCCTCAACAAGCACGGACTGTCACTGCTTCAACTTCCAACCCGTAACCTCCAAAAATGATAACAATACGGAGCTCACAATAGATGGTCCGCGGCCTTCCCACACAGCCTGTGCCGCCACTCCTGACGCAGCTTTGCAACAAGTTTGCAACAAGCTCCAGACCCAATCCTTCTGCAAAACGACGATAGGACTGCCTCACCCGAGCAGGCACTCGAAGTCCCCCGGGGCTGAGGTTGAGATCTCTGCTCGGAGACACTCGGCGCACTGAACAGTGCTGCAGACCTGCTAAACAGCTGGCGTGCTCAAGTCTTAGCGACCAATTTCAATATCATAAACATCAATAATGCAAAACATGGTGGCTCCCTTCCTTTTGTATGTGGCCTTCGTCACGAGCCCTTGACTTCCGCTTTCCCGCACAGCCCCTCTCGGCCCAACGCTTCCAACTCAGCCGCGTACTTACCTTCCCGTGCTTGGATGAGCCACAGCCCGCTCACTATTATTTCCCTTTAACCATAGGCGGCAAAATCTGTCTGAATTAATATTCCAATTAGCTATTGCTAATTGGGAATATTACAACTGGTTAAACTCCACGAATTTACTCTTAGATACACACGAAGTAGAAAACATAAAGGTAGGGAGAGCAGACAGCATAGGGCACCTAACACGGGTGAATCCTATACCATTATTCTGATGCCTACCAGCAGAACATGAAACAGTATGAAAATGTAAATAACAGAGTTAAGAAAAACATCACCAATAGTAATAGACCAGGATCCTGTGAAATGTGCTTTGATTAATTAATGCAAAACCAGTCATGTAAAATATGGCTCAATGGCTAATACAGTCCCAAATTCTCCTCCCAACCTATTACATACAAACTACTCTGCAACTACAGTCAAATGAATCCCTCTAACAGCAGATGCCCAGCAAGGAAACAACAACCTTTACATTATGTTCTCGGGGATTTTTATAGGAGAAGAGGAAGAGACAGAGGCAGATAGACAATTAAATGAGATTCATTAAGACAGCAGGACGGAAGTGTTCACACCCATGCTACTTAATGGCTCTGCGGCTCTGTATGTACTCTGTAATCTGGTTCGGAGATCTCTGTCAGGCCGGAAATTGACCTCGGATATTTCTTTGGAGTCCTTTCTGGAGCTTGGAGCTCTGTGCTGCCATTCTGAATAAATGAACTGGGTGAAAGTCTGCAAGGCCGCTCCATACCTCCGTCAGACCGCGCCCATCATTTTAAATGGATCTCGATGCTGAAATTAATACTTTCGTGCTCGAGGAGGCATGGAGATTGCTGTAGGAAGATGTCTCAGTTCTGAGAAGTCTACTTCATACACAATGGGAGAAAGATCATAAAAATAGTCTTCTAATCGCCGTTCTTTGAATATAAGGTTAATGCTTGATTTATTGATAATGAAAATAACCCTTTAATTTCTTCTCTCAATGCCATGTTAAACTGTATTCTCATTATCTGCCTGACTCAATAATCCATGAAACTGCAAGAAGGCAGAAATGCCGTGGGAGACGGAGGAATGGTGGCGGAAGAGCGGAGAAACGATGGAAAGAGGTGGCGAAGCAGTGGGGAATGGTGGAAAGAAGACAGAGCGGTGGAGAAATGATTAATATTGCATGAAAACTCAAATGCCACCACTGGAGCGATTTACATAGGACAACATGGAAAAACAATGGAGTGAAGCGGTGGAGGTGGGACCCGGCGGAGGCGGAGGGCGAATAAACCAGAACCGTCTGATCTTGGAGGAAACAAACGGTCACGATCCAATCGCACCATCGAAATCGGAGGTCGGAGCGGGTGTCAATCGCAACACACCTCTTGAAAGTTCCGATTGCGATTGAGCATGGAGAAGCGATTGAGCGATGGCCGTCGATCTGGGGGAGAAACAGACAGACAGGATTGAATCGGGCGACGGAGGGAAGGGGATGCGATTAGTGCCAGGTCGTCCGATCGGCTGGAAAATGGACGGCTGCGATCAAATCGGGAGACAGAGGAAAGGACCGTGATCGGAGGAAATGGGAGTGCGATGGCCGTCGGATCTGCGGAAGGATGAACGGTCGGGATTAAATCGGAGGACGGAGGGGAGAGCATGCGATTAGCACTGACCATAGGATCAGCAGGGAGATGGACGGCTGCGATTTAATCAGGGCGGAGACAGAAAGACTTGCGATCAGCGATCGGGTGGAGGGTGCGATTAGCGGAGGACCGTCGGATCAGGCGGGGAGATCAACGGTGGGGACAACAATCAGAGGGGCGGGAGCGATTAAGCGTTGGCCGTTAGATCGACGGGACAGATCAACGGTGGAGAACACAATCGGAGGGGACCTGCGATTGGCGGAGGACCGTCGGATCGCGGGAGGACAGACGGTCAGGATTCAATTGGAGCACGGTGGAAAGGGCTTGCGATCAGCGATCGGGCGGGGGTTGCGATTGAGCGTTGGCCGTTGGATCGGCTGGGAGATGGACGGCTAGGATATGATCGGAGGATCGCAATCAGAGCGCGATGCGATCTATCGGGGGGTGCACGATACATGTTGCGATTGCAATGAGCGGGGGGCTTGCGATTAATGCTCAGCCATTCGATCGAAGCAGATCAACGGTGTGGAACAAATCGAGGACTTAACGCTGTAAACAAAGGAAATACGCACCCGCTCGGCTTCTGATTACGATTGGCCCCCAAGGCTTAAGCGCTTGGTCTTGGGTAAGGGCGTATGTGGGGAAGTGGTTAAGGGGAAGGGGCTAGTAATAAACATAAGGCCTGAATGGCTCTTTCTCCTTTAATGATTTTTAAGGTGAAGCGAGGGGAAATCCATAGAGAAAATAAAGGAAGAAGGGAAAACAAAGGGTAGTAAAAGAAAATAAAGGGATTTTGGGGGATTTGAGGGGCAGATGGTACAGGTATACAAGGGGGAATAAAAAGAGGCTAAATGAGGGAGAAGAGGAAAGGAAGGCCCGGCATTTCTTCACCAACAGAGAGGCTTTAAAAGGGGAACCAGCAGAGGGGATTTGATCAAAGGATAAAAGACACAAAGAGGCTTCAAGGAGACTGTGTTTTCAGAGGAAATGCATTCCTTGAAGACTCAAAAATAATTTAGCCCCCTGTTTGCTTGTCAAAAATTTCATAGGGGGCTAACAGTGGCTCCACATGGGGATGGCTTCTTCTTGAAGGAGTCAAGAATTCAGAAATTGATCTCTTGGTGTAGGCCAGATGCCTGCTGCTTAGCACATCCCTTCTTCTTTGATCAGCTGCCACAAACTATGAAGACAACATATCAGCAATAAAATTCTCCCACACAACTACCTACCCACACTATAGTCCTAACATTTTTCTTCTTGGGTGCATTTGGACTTGCAGACCCTTTACATCATTAACTTTTACAAACAGGAAAAATAAACCTAATCTACTTCTACCCTTATTACTCCATGAGACCAGATTAGACTGTTGGTCTCATATGTTTCTCTACCTACACTACTACCTGCTAGGATTAGACTGTCTAGCAGGTTTCTTCTCTACATTCTAAAACAGAAAATGAAATAACTAACTACATGCTCATAGACTGAGCTTTATTGAGCTTTTCCTACCTACCCTACTCTACTGACATATTTACAGGTCTATCTTACAAACATTGTCTTCCAATGTAACCAGTCCACCAAGTGATCCCATGGCTGGTCCTTCTTGCTCAACTCCTTGAGCATGCTGGATAGGCAGGGCAGCTCCCACTCTTTTTGTTCAAAAACAACAGCTTTGAAAAGTTTTTTTTCTGCTTGCAACATGCTGCTGAGCAAGACCTTTGATCCTTCTTCAAATGTATGCAGGAAATGTGCATAAGGATCATGAAAAGATACCTGGCTATGAATATTTGGCAGGCTGGCTTCGACCAGGATCTCTTCTTCTTCCACTGGATCAAGAAGAAGACTCTCGAGAGAGAGAGAATCTCCCTCATCTTCTGAACTGGAGGACTCATCGTATATTGGGGTTGAGTCCTCTCGGAGCTCCGATATGTTCTGCTCTGAGGTGCAGGGCTTCGTGAAAAGATCCATGCATTCTTGAGCAGGGGCGTATTCCTTTGCTTCCTCTCCTTCAAGAGTAAGCTCCTTGCTTTCATCGTGCTCAAGAACCTCTTCTTTGCTTTCCTCCTCATCTTCTGTAAGGAAAGACTACTGGCGTCCGATCTCATGACACTCATCACTGATGCTTTCATAACTTTCCCCATCAGTGTCATAGATAGGCGAACCTGACCAAGTCCACCGTTCTGGGCACGCAGTGGGTCTTTCTTCGTTCGGATCCACAGAGGAGTCTTCTAAATCTGAATCATCAAACTCAAAAGGAGACTGAGCAGGAGCATGTGATCTATAGAATATTTCTAGGGAAGACTGTTGGTTTAATATCTGATCAATTTCTTCTTCTGTTAAAAGAGGGGTTTCCCTCTCATCATGGACAGAACAACGACAGTCCTCTTCCTCTTGTGTTAGCTGACTGGGAGGCGGGATGTCTTCTTGAACCTCTTCTTCTTCATCAGATTCTGCCTCTTCCATGTAGTCATCTCCTTCCTCAAGGCAGCTTTTCCTATCAGCCTTTGCTAATAGGTCCTGATACTCTTTGGTCAGCGTAACACAAGGCATAGGTAAGAAATCGGGCAATTCCTGATCACTTTCCTCTTCATCTTCTACAGATTCTTGAGCATCATATAGGTCCTGCTCATCTTCTAGATCTTGAGTTTGTTCTTGTTATAAAGACAACATGGCCTGCTCTAAATAATCATCGTCTGTATTCATATTGGCCATGTGCGTCTCCAGCATTTTGGTAAGCACTTCTGTTATTCTGCATGCTTTATTATAAAAAGCATTATACTTTGCATCCCTGTCCATGCTTGGATTTGTGCTTATGCAAAGAAGGCTACTATCTTTTCTCGACTAGTTCAGTGTTCTTCACCAGTGGAGTCATTTGGTCTTTGGATCATAGGGAGTGTGGAGTCGCCAGGTGGATGAATATGACTATTTGAGGCCGGAAGCTGTCCACCATTAGAAATTAGAAGCCAATCTAAATGCAAAGCGGTCCCTTCCCCAGTGGAGTCGCCATTATGTTGGTGACGAGACTGGGAAATAGACCAACTATCAGCGGTTCTTGACTCTTAGATTCTCCCCAGCGGAGTCGCCATTATGTTGGGGTTCCCATGTTTTGGCCAGATTGGCAAGACCAAAAGATGAGACAACATCAGAACCACATTGGGGCCCTAGGATCTAGCCATCCTGGACCCGGAGAGGGATCTCTCCAATAGAGCGAAGAATGATATGTCTTTAAAGCTCGAATTGAGATATTAGGCTAGTTATGAAGCACAGAGGGGGGCTTTAAATGATTTGGTTGAAGGGCTGTTGGGTTGGTTAGGAGATCATGGACTGGGAAAGCAATGGAAAGAAAGGAACAAAACAGCAGGCTGTTTCAGCAAAGAGGATGGGCCAAGACCGTGCCATCCATTGGGCTATGGAGTCATGAGAGGGAATTACTTGCATCCACTAGCCAAGGCTTTCAAAGGGCATGTCATCTAATACTAAAGGATCTTTAGATTAGAGAGTGGGGTGGAACATTAAGGAAGGAAAGTGAAAGAAGGAGAACAACCAGATTTCTCTCTATAGATCAGGTCAGAGGTCATTTAACTCCAGACCTGCTTGAACATACTCAAAGGCAGCTCTCAAAGAGACAATGGGGCTGCTTATAGATCAGACCAGAGGTCATTTAACTCCAGATCTGCTTTAGCAACTCCAAGGGAAAAAACAGAGATGGATTTGACAAAGAAGCATACAAGTGGCAAACCCCCAAGTTCATACATCAGCCAACAGGCAATAACATCCGCTGCACTGGTTAAACCCATGAATTTACTCTTGGATGACACATTTTAGCAGAAAACATTGATGGCAAGGAGAGCATACAGCATAGGGCACCTAATAAGGGTGAATCCTATACCATTATTCTGATGCAAGCCCAGAAGAACATGAAACAATATGAAAGTGTAATGACAGAGTAAGAAACACATCACCAATAGTAATAGACCAGGATCCTGTGAAATGTGCTTTGATTAATTGATGCAAAACCAATCATGTACAATAAGGCTCAATGGCTGTTATAGTCCAGACTTCTCCTCCCAGCCTATTACATACAACTACTCTGCTACTCTCTCCCAAGACTATTCTAACAGTCGGAATGAATCCCTCTAACAGCAGATGCCCAGCAAGGCAACAACAACCTTTACATTATGTTCTCGGGGATTTTTATAGGAGAAGAGGAAGAGACAGAGGCAGATAGACAATTAAATGAGATTCATTAAGATAGCAGGACGGAAGTGTTCACACCCATGCTGCTTAATGGCTCTGCGGCTCTGTATGTACTCTGTAATCTGGTTCAGAGATCTCTGTCAGGCCGGAAATTGACCTTGGATATTTCTTTGGAGTCCTTTCTGGAGCTTGGAGCTCTGTGCTGCCATTCTGAATAAATGAACTGGGTGAAAGTCTGCAAGGCCGCTCCATACCTCTGTAACTGCTGCCTGACTGTCTTAAATGGGTCTCAGACAGTGCAATTAATCTTTTCAGGGCTCGAGGAGGCATGGAGATTGCTGTAGGTAGATGTCTGTCCTGGAGAAAACGCTCTACTGGAATACACACAGATAAGACTTGTTGTGTGTGCATTAGTCTTCAACTGCGCCCTGGTCCTTTGAATACGGGGTTAACGTTTGATTTCATTAATAACAGGCACCAACCCCCTTTGAATTCCTTCTGCTGGTCGCTGGCAATGCTGAACTGGCCATCTCTGTACTATCTGCACACTGAAATAACTCTGTTTAAAACCCGGGCAGTGGCGGCGGAGAAATGCTGTGGAGGCGGAGGAGTGGTGGTGGAAGAGCGGAGAAACGATGGAAAGAGGTGGCGAAGCAGTGGGGAATGGTGGAAAGAAGACAGAGCGGTGGAGAAATGATTAATATTGCGTGAAACTCAAATGCCACCACTGGAGCGATTTACATAGGACAACATGGAAAAACAATGGAGTGAAGCGGTGGAGGTGGGACCCGGCGGAGGCGGAGGGCGAATAAACTAGAACCGTCCGATCTTGGAGGAAACGAACGGTCACGATCCAATCACACCATCGAAATCGGAGGTCGGAGCGGGTGTCAATCGCAACACACCTCTTGAAAGTTCCAATTGCGATTGAGCATGGAGAAGCGATTGAGCGATGGCCGTCGATCTGGGGGAGAAACGGACAGACAGGATTGAATCAGGCGATGGAGGGAAGGGGATGCGATTAGCGCCAGGCCATCCGATCGGCTGGAAAATGGACGGCTGCGATCAAATCGGGAGACAGAGGAAAGGACCGCGATCGGAGGAAATGGGAGTGCGATGGCCGTCAGATCTGCGGAAGGATGAATGGTCGGGATTAAATCGGAGGACGGAGGGGAGAGCATGTGATTAGCACTGAGCCATAGGATCAGCAGGGAGATGGATGGCTGCGATTTAATCGGGGCGGAGACAGAAAGACTTGAGATCAGCGATCGGGTGGAGGGTGCGATTAGCGGAGGACCGTCGGATCAGGCGGGGAGATCAACGGTCAGGATTAAATCGGAGCTCGGGTGGAAGACTTGCGATCAATCGGGGGGTGTCACTTGAATGTTCCGATTGCGATTGGGCGGGGGCTTGTGATTTGCGCTCAGCCGTTGATCTGGGGATCGGATCAACGGTGCGGAACAGATCGGGGACTTAACGTTATAACCCAATCGCATCGGGGATTTTCAATATTACACAGGGAATGCACCCACCCGGCCTTCCGATTGCGATTGGCGCTCGGGACTTAAGCGCTTAGTCCTAGCGTGGGGTCATATGTGGGGAAGTGGTTAAGGGGCTTGCGGGAAAGGGGCCAGGCCTTACAATAAGGTCGGAAAGTGGGTTTCTAGCCCATTTTAATGGATTTTGAAGGTGAAGCAGGGAACACAACAGGGGAAAGGTAGAAGAAAGCGCAACAAAGGGTAGGGGAAGAAATTAAATGAGGCTTTGGGAGGATTTGAGGGGTAGATGGGGAAAAAGAAGGGGAGAAAGGGGGGAATAAAAAGAGGTTAAATGAGGGAAAAATAAAGGGGAGAGGAGGCCTTTGGGCATTTCTTCACATAACAGAGAGGCTTTAAAAGGGGAACCAGCAGAGAGGATTTGATCAAAGGATAAAAGACACAAAGATGCTTCAAGGAGACTGTGTTTTCAGAGGAAATGCATTCCTTGAAGACTCAAAAATAATTTAGCCCCCTATTTGCTTGTCAAAAAATTTATAGGGTCTGAGCATCCGACATGCACATGATGAAGCTAGTGCACGGAAGAAAGCTTCTAAACCAACCAATAATGAAAGATGACACAGAGGCGAGAAATCCACCGATAGGGTGAAATGGAAATCAAGGTACTGCACGAATCCCAAGTGTGATAATGTATGTTGACGTCGAACATAGGGGAAACCACTCAGCCAAAGACCCATAATGATGATCAAATGCTGAGCAGAAGGTCACCTATCAATGATGGAAATAGGGCCAGGGTGCAGCTCTAGGTTTGCTCTCAGAGAAATGTGTCGTAGTCGATAAGAGACAAACCCACCAGCAAGAAGTCAATGGAGACCTTCTCAAACCAGCACAAGCAGAGGACCAAAAACATCTGATGTGATAGAACAAGATACTGACAAGACCGGGAAGGTCGACTGAATAATGAGTGAAGAGACACCGCAGAATGGCCAACTCTGGTTAAACTTCCCTTGAACAAAAGCATGACTCGTGATGACCATGGCAGTAAAAAGTGACACTTTATAAGTCTGTTATGCAGGAGGCAGAACAAACTTTCCATATGATTGGAAGAGATAACCAACCGGGGGAGGACTAACAAGTGAAACAAGGTAAAGGCAGAACCTAGGTCAAAACTAAAACCATCCCAAATGGAGGAAAGATATATAAATGTATATGCTTTGTTCAAGGGTGACAAACTAACACTGTACTGCCATCAAATAACGAAGTTACATCCCGTTCCCGCTCTTTTTGTTATATTTGATTTTTTTTGTCTTTTTCATATAATAAGCCTAAAAAAGAATAAAAGAATGCTATGGTATAATGGATAGAACGAGTATCAAGAAATAGATGCACTAGTTCCTGGGATTGGAACGATCCTATGCTTAATGCAAGTTGCGTAAATCAACAGTTATATCAGAGAATGTTCCATCCTCGGGTAAAAGAAAGGGTGTCAAGTCGCGATAGCTAAGTGCATGCAATGGTTAACTTGTATAGATAGACAAGGTCAAAAGTTGGCTTAAACATCGAGTCCAAATGAAGTCGGCTAAAGGCCAGGATAAACAAGTAGCCAATATGCAATGCAGTAATACAACTCAACAACACCGGGGAGCCTCTAGGGTAATAGCCAGAAAAATGATAGTGAGGAAGAAGAAGAATGAAGCTTCAACACATAAGTCATGGTGGGACTAAAGAGGACTCCCGAGCCTACATAAAACGCAGCATGGGCAACAAGTGATAGCGAGGAACTAACTAGGAAGCCCATGTAAAGGAAGGCTCTACCACCAAGTCATGATTAAATAATCGGCAAGTGAAATGGGTGTAATACTCATGACCTGATGGGATCAACCCTATGGAAAGTGATCAGAATGGAGGCTAGTATGCAAAATGCAACGGAAATTGGATTCAATAACCTATATACCAGTGAAGATCATATACCTGCCATGACGGGTCAGCAGTCATGGATAAAAAACCGGGAAAAATCTCAAATTCGTCAAAATGTACCTGAAAATATACCAATCTGGGCACTTCCAAGCATCCAGGTTATGCAGCTTAAGATAGATTGAAAAAATAAGCATAACAATTTTTTGCGAAAATTTTCAACTTTTTGGGCATAAATAGACAAATTACCTCATATTTGGTTCATTATTACATTGCTGATTTGGGAAAAAGTGCTCTGGAGAAAAAAGCCTCTTTCATCAAAACAGGAGCAACCGACCGTCAATCTTCACTGAATTTGTCAGGTAAGCTCATCAACCATCCTTGCTATTCATTTTGTCCATTCATAAATTAAAATTTAGGAATTTTCACCATAGAATCTCTTGCTAAAAATCACGGGTTTGCGCATACGCGGGTTGGTAATGACCAAGTCGCGTATACACGCGACTGTGCACAAATAAAGTCGCGTATGCGCAGCCCCAAATGAAAAATGCGTAGCTAATGAAGGAATTATTGAAATTTTGCAGGATGACCATATCATGGAGAGAGCGTGAACACAGTGCAATAGACAATGAAGTCATGCAGGACCAAGTATCACTGAATATTCTTCGGAATTGTGGATTGCTCAAGTTTTTTAAAATGCCAAATATGAAGAGTAATGTCCGGTTGCTCGAAATGCTTGTAAACTATTGGGAACCGGAAGAAGACTGTTTCATTATAGATCAGATGCCCATACGCATCGAAGTGGAAGATATATATTTTATTACTGGACTCTCCCGGAGGGGGGAGCCAGTAGACTTGCACGGTAAGCCTTTGGGAGGGCTAACCGTGGAAGATTACGTCCACGTGTACTGCGTAGAGGGTTCCAAGAAAGTTGGAACTCAAATTGCGATCAAAGATTTAAGAGACTTGCACATAAAAATCCTCCTTTTTACCATTGGGAGAGTAGCAGGATCAGCTTCTCTACACCAGGCATCTAGGACGCAAATGAGTATAGCAGTGGAATGCTTAACTCATTTATATGATTGGTGCACAGCTCTTCTGATGAACATGAAGCAACAATTGACTTCAATCCGAAAGGAAAAGACAAAACATTTTGGATATGGTACAATTTTGATGACATTCTTCTTTGAGAAGATTCCAGCGCTAAGACCCAAAGTGATCTCTACCATCAGCAGCCCGAGAGACCCAAGAATTGCCTGCTGGGCAGACATGATGAAGAGATTGGGGGGAAGTGAAGTTCCCCGGACCACTTGGGATGATGAGTTCTTCCAATGGTGGAGAGAACAAATCATCGCTGTGGATGACTATCCCTATGCCGGGATGGACTTTCGTGGCGATCCAGATCTTGTCCTTCCACCAGGCGCGGCATGGGGCACAATCGGTAAGTTTACAATTTTTGAGTTATATAATTTTTTGGATTTTTTCAATATGTATGAAAAAAATGTGAAAAAAAAATGTTTTTGATTGGATTCAAAATTTCTTACAATTTTTAAAATTATCATGAAACAGATATTGGACCAGTTCGACCTGAGGGATGCCCACGACATAAGCGTCGTAGGGGTGAAGCGGATATAGTAGATTCATATAGAACCCTCCAAGCTGTACAGAGGAACTTGGAGGGGTTAACCCGCCAAGTACCTATGGCTGCAGTGGAGGATCTGCTTGAAGCCATCCACAGACGAGTGGTAGGAGTGCCCCGAGACTGGGTATGGTTATTCCGCCGAGTTGCTACCGCGATCGTGTTCTATAGGAAAACAACTTCTGGGCAGGGACCTCAGGAGTAGATAGATATGATGTAACAGATGACTGTATATTTTTTGAGACTGAACATGATCGGGGGCATAAGCCCAATTTTTTGTATGACTTATGGATCCAAATTTTGTATAGTTTTTTGAACACTCTGATGATATATATACAACGATGTTTGATGTGATGTGACAAATGTATCAAAATGTATGATGTTTTTTATGATTAAATTTTATTGTATGGAATGATTAATGTGCCAATCAATTGCTTGATTAGCTAATGAGTCTGCCAACCAATTGTCAGCTCGAGGAATATGAATGAACGTTAAAAATTGAAATGATCTTTGTAACAAATGTACCCTCAAGAACAAGAGTAAAAATGGATCTCGAACCCGATAAGTATTGTCTAATCATACAACAACACAAATTTGAGTTCAATAAAACTACCAACGAATCAACACCCAAAGATATTGCTTCCGATAGTAGATAAATAACCGCAAGCAGATTTCGCTATGTTATTGGAAGTGTAATTAAATGCAAACCCCTCTTGATACTAACAGCTGCCCGGATGGATAATGAAGTACCCAAGCTGCTGAAGCTAAGTTCCGGGTGTGTCTACTAGCACCATCGGCAAAACCAAAATGACTCGTGACATCCGAAACAACCTGCCAAAGCAGATCAAAAACATCACCAACCCATCAAAGATCGAAAATCAACCAGATATGTACAAAGAAAAACTACTATATACAAAAGCAACATGCCAGGCCGAAGCCTAGGCATAATACTTCTTCAAATAGAGCCCATTTCTGGGCTCCGGCAACTCATTCCCTTCAAAATCAACCAAGGTATATGCTCCTTTCTTAAGGAATTTTTTAACGATGAAGGGGCCATACCACATAGACTTAAACTTTCCTGCCCCCAGGGCATCTTTTTCTTGGGCATAGACCAAAACAAGGTCACCTTCCAAAAAAACCCTAGGTTTGACCACCTTATCGTACTGAACTTTGACTTGGTTTTTATGCGCTTCATTCATCGTAGCGGCATCCCGACGCTGCTCATCGAGATGTTACAGATGAAGGAGACGTTCTTCAAGACTAGAAGTGTTAGGAAGAAGTTCAACATCTAACTTAAGAGAAGGAATATCACATTCAATGGGAAATACAGATTCCGACCCATGAACTAGCTGAAACGGAGTAAAGCCAGTTGCAGTTTTCACTGACGTCCTGTATGCCCAAAGTGCAGGATATAGCATAATATGCCAGTTGGATCTAGCTTTATCGATTGTCCTTTGAAGAATTGTCTTCAAGGATTTATTCACGGCTTCCACCTGCCCATTGGCTTGAGGATAATACGGAGATGAATGCTCCTGCCGGAAACCCAATTTTAGAGCCAACTCAGCCATCATGCTATTCTGAAAATGACTGCCATGATCAGTGACAATCTCTCTAGGAATACCAAAACGAGCAATAACCTGGTTGAAAAGAAAAAGAGCTGCAGTCTCACCATCATCCCCAAAAGTAGGCATAGCCTCTACCCACTTCGTAAAGTAGTCTACTGCTACAATAATGTACTTGTGACCTTTAGCCGAAGGCGGGTTACAAGTAGTATAATCAATACCCCACTTTGTAAAGGGACCAACAGTAATGACTGGAAAAAGTGGAGCTGGATAAGCGTGCATTTTTCGAGTATAAACTTGACACGGATGACACTTTTTGACCGACTCCATACAATCCTTGAAAATCGAAGGCCAAAAGTACCCAACACGCAAGATCTTTTGGGCTGTAGCAAGCCCAGATAAATGACCACCACAAGCTCCACTGTGGCAATCATTCAGCACAGCCTCAGCTTCTTTGAGAGTTAAGCAACGTCTCAGGATTGAATCAACCCCTCGATGGTATAAAGCATCACCAATAATCAAATAATTCTTAGCCAAGTGACGCAACTTACGAACGCTCATCTTTCGAAAAAGCAGAGGGAAACTTCGCAGTCTGGAGATACACAATTATATCTCCATACCAAGGATCCTGTGGAGAGATAAGAAACAAATGTTCATTCGGGAAGGATTCATCATAAATCATTTCTTCCCCACAGGGTAACTCGGAGATCAATTTTGCGAAAACCAATGATTTCTTAGACTTGGCAGACATAAAATCAAGATCAAATTACTGCAAAATCACAATCCATCTATTGTATTTTCCCCCAATCACTCGCCTACTGAGGAAAAACTAAAATGGATTGGCTGCTGCCAAAACATAATTTTTTCGTAGAATAATGTAATGCTAGAGTCGCTGCACAGCATGAACAGTTTCCAAAGCTAACTTTTCTATCGGAGTGTACCGGAGTTCAGGTCCTACCAAGCCTCGACTAAGATAGTAAATAACATGCTCTGCAAGAGCATCATCTTCCTGAACTAGAACCATACCAATAGTAGATTCTGCTGCTGCCAGATACAAAAGGAAATCCCTGCTATAATCAGGTGGACTCAATAAAGGAGCAGAGGTCAATTCTTTTTTCAAAGCATCGAATGAGCATTGAGCGAAGTCATCCCAAAGAAATGGAACTCCCTTCTTCAACAATCTCATAAATCCCTTGGTAACTTCAGCATAATTTACGATAAATCTCCAAAGAAAATTAGACTTTCCTTGTAGACTTTGAAGTTGACGAATAGAGGACGGGGGAGGCAACCGAAGTATTGCCTCAACCTTGAAGGGATCTACCCTAATCCCTTCCCTAGACACAATGAATCCCAATAACCGACCGGATGTAACCACGAAAACGCACTTGTTCGGATTCAACCTAATCTTATAGAAACGACATCGTTCAAATATTTGACGGAGGTGAGCAGGATGATCCATCCTCTTTCGAGAATGAGCAGCTAAATCATCCAAATACGCCTCGATAATCTTTTTGATGTCGTGAAAGGCATATGACATGGCCCGCTGAAAGGTAGCCCCAGCATTTTTAAGACCAAAAGGCATCTTCTTGTATGCAAAAGTACCCCAGGGACAAATAAAGGCAGTCTTATGTTGATCTTCAGGACGGATAGTAATCTGATTATATCCGGAGAAACCGTCCATGAAGGAGAAAATCTCATTACCGACACACTCGTCAATGATCTGATCGATAAATGGTGTGGGGTAATTATCTTTAGGACATGCTTTATTGAGGTCTCTGAAATCAATGCAAACTCGAATTGTTCCTTGTTTTTTATCTACGGGAACAGGGTTTGAAACCCATTCAGTCAAAGGAACAGGGAAAATGAATCCCGCCTTAAGCAGCTTCTCCACCTCAGCTTTGATAGCTGCTGCCTTCTTAGGATTGACCGGACGAAGCTTTTGCCTCACAGGCTTAGCATTTTCGTAAGTCTTGATCTCATGTTGGACAATAGATGGATCTATACCAGGCATTTCCTCATAAGACCAAGCGAATACATCCCTATACTCTTTAAAGAGCTCGGTGTAAATCTGAATCTCTTCACGGGAACATTCAGCTCCGATGAAGACATTCTCAATAATATTGGGATCCCTGGAAATGTTCACCGGGATAGTTGGAGAAATCACAACCATGTTCCCTTCAGCATATACCTGTGTTGGTGCTAAAGGATTCAGGACTGGGCGAACAGGACCAGGAGACAGAGGACTTGGAAAACTCGTTTCAACTTCGCTCAAATCAGGTAAAAAGTAAGACCGATGATGCAAATCATCCCACGGTCTATCTATACCAGTCATAGCTTCCATGATGGCCTCTTCAGATGGAAGAGTGGTATCAAGGCAATCCTGGGCAGAAGAAGAACTAAGTGTCCAAGCCGGAGCCACATCTCCATCCAACTCTTCCAGTGAAAGAGGAGCTGGGATGGATTCTGCAGAGTCAACAATAGACTGATAAGCAATCTCAGCTGCAGACATCGGAAATGCCATTCCACCCACTTGACCTTCCGCTAATGTGGCTGTAGGGGAAGGTAAGGTCCAAGGGTCCGAAAAATAATGAGTTCTGAAGAACTCTCTTCGAAGAGGAGCCTTGGAGGATGAAATTGCATTAATATGAACCGTAGGAGGAGGAATATCGAAAATACCCATCAAGGAAGAATACATTCCAACTCCTAAATTCTCAACAGGCGCCTTAGTATTATCCAACTTTGGAACAGATGAGTCAGTAGATGCATTCGGGTCTACAGGAGGACAGTCCAGTTGATCCACTGTAACAATCCTCCCTTCATGAGGGAAACAAATAATCCGAAATAATGAGGATGCAATGGCATCCATCTCATAAATCCAGTTTCTCCCCAACAGAAGGTTGTAGTCCAAGCTTGCATCAACTACCTCAACCTCTATATTCACAGTTTTTCCCCCAACACAGATAGGCAAAGCTGGGACAATACCATGCGGTCTGTGAGAATGACCATCAAACGCAGTCAGAAGAGTGGTATATGGAACAGCTTTGGGAGAACCAATTGTCTTCCAACATGTGAGAGACATCACGCACATGGAAGCACCCTCATCAACAACCGTTCGAAAGATATTTCACTTCCGGTACGATGATTTAATATGAAAATCCATATGATGGGGGAGTCTCTTCTTAAAATTAGTCATATCAAATGTAATCAGAAGAGAATTTTTCGGATCAATAGCCCCAATGGTAGTGAGCAAAGCACTGCGCTGAGCCAGACAAGACTGGAGCACCTCTAAAGCCGACATGGCACAAGGACTCTGCGCCAGATCTTCCACAATAGAGTAGTTCTGGGCAGCCCTAGCATTTGGATTAATCATCAAACGCTTAGTAGATGCTTTGGGCATCCGAGGTATAGGCTCAACAGTAGGCCTCGTAATATGAAGCGGCTCAGTAGCATCAGGAGTATCCTTAGCTTTTGAAGAC